>BGPR01045514.1:0-12298 GCA_013235015.1 Araneus ventricosus | reverse complement strand
CAATAAGATATACAATTTTTCAAATGCACTTCAGTGAGTACAAGCAAAATATAAATGCAAGGATATTTATAAAAACATAGAAAATATTCATTTAAATATAAAAATTATTTCAATAATATGTACACAAAAATTTCATATTAAATATCATGTTCCCTGGAGTACTGTAATAAACTCTAGCTAGTTGACTATAGAAAAAAGTTCCATTCACGTGATGAAAAGTTCTTCAAATAAAAGTTCTTTCAATAGTAACTGAACTACTGATTTGTTTATATGAAAAATAAATAAAAATATAAATATGTTTCAAATAGAAAAATATGAATATACTAATGTTTGATGTCAGTGACATTTCATTGAGTTTAACATCAGTGACAAAAGTATTTTTAATCTTGATGATGTTGCCTAAGTAACTGGGAGTATCACCAAGTCTGGGCAAAAAAGGGACAAGGTCTTTGTGACCAGTTTAATACCTTCTCCCAGAGAGAGAGACAATGCACAAAACAAAACCAATATTGTTAAACGCTGTTTTTTAAAACAGTAAGTCTCATTTCATTTATCATCATCGTTTTGTTCTTTGGGAAACACCAAAGAAGAAAAATATGTAAGGCTCAGCCCTCCATGGGGAAATGATTTTTGAACGGACTGACTCTTACCCAAAGGGACAGAATTATAAAGGCAAGACAAGCATTTTTTCTTCAAGCAGTTAATTTATTATTCATGACTTAATTTAAGCTTATCTGGTGAATGAAAACATCTTAATTTAGAAATATGCACAATTTGTGTGGCTTGTTTTGTTAAAGGATTTGGTTTATTAATTTCATAAGTTACTTCAGAACATTGTTTAAGAATTTCATATGGGCCAGAAAAAGGAGGAGTTAATTTTCTAATATTGGAATAATGGAATTCTTCATAAACAACAAGATCACCTGGGTTAAAATTCTTGTCAACAAAACGTGCATCATATCTTATTTTGTTTTTGTTATGATAGTTTATTGTTCTTTGTAAGGCCAAATTGCGAGTTTCATTAACAGGTTCATAATAACTATTTTGACCAATAGGGGAATTGTAAGGTAATGTACCAAGCAACAAGTATGCAGGTGGATATTTGGTTATTGAATGGGGAGTTAAGTTATATTCATTAGTAACACTTTCTAATAATTTAGTCCAAGAAACTTTAGTGGAAGTGGAATTAACTTTACATTTAAGCCTAGTTAGTAATGATTGATTAACACGTTCAACTTTGCCATTCGTTTGTGGGTGATGGGCCGTGGTTAAAAGATGTTTAACATTATAATTTCTTAGGAATTTTTTAAATCTAGAAGAAGTAAATGCACCATTTCTATCAGTTAATAATTTTTCAGGGACTTGAATTTGAAAAATTTGTTTTAGAATATTATTGTAAGTTTCAGAGTTTTCATTTTTTGAAGGAAAAGTCCACACATGTCTTGTTGCATGGTCAAACACAATATGAAGAAATTTTTTTGTTGAGTTGTAATAATTGAAACCTCCAACAGTATCTACAGAAATACATTCGAAAGGTGTACTAGTAGGAGGTACTTGTTGGAGCAGGCCAAATCTATTTTGTTTTCGTTTTTTGTTAAGTTGACAAACAGAGGAATCTTTAACAAATTCAGTTATATCCGAGGTGATATTAGGCCAATAATACTAAGGAGTAATTAAATTTAACATCTTTTGGACACTAGGATGACCAAATTGTTCATGAGCTTGATTTAACAATTTAAGTCTTAATGAAAATGGGACAACTATTTTGTACAAATTTTTCTTCTTAATTACTATTACATCTTTAACTTCATGGTACTTAGGTCCACAGAAATTATCATTTTTTTTGTTGAGTTTTTATTTCATTTATGTCTAACAAATGTACTGAATGTTGAAGATGGTGAGAAACTGGATGCCTAGATAACATGTCTGCTTCAATGTTAGTGGAACCTTTTTGATATTTAATTTCATAGTGAAACATACTTAACTTTAATGACCAGCGGAATAACCTACCCCTTTAAGTTTTTAACATTTTTGAGCCAAACAAGAGTCGCATGATCAGTATGAATGACAAATTTTTGGCCGTGGAGGTAATAGTGAAATTTATCCAAAGCATCAACTATTGCAAGACATTCTAACTCAGTTATAGCATAATTTTTTTCATAGTCTCGTAAAGTTCTAAAAATTTAAGCTATTGGATGTAAAACATCAGAGGCATCAGGTTGTTTCAAAACAGCCCCAACACTTTTTTGTGATGCATCGACAAAAACATGACAAGTTACATCAGGGTTATATAAATTTAAAACCGGTTTAGTTGTTAGGATTTCTTTAAGTTTGTCATATGCATCCTGACATTCATTTGTCCAGATAAATTTTACATCTTTTTTCAAAAGTTGATTTAAAGGATATCTAAGTTTAACATATTGAGGAATAAATTTATTGTAAACACTTACAGAATCTAAGAACCTTTGAAGTTCTTTAACATTAGTGGGTGGTTGCAATTTTTTGATAGTTTCAATATTAGCACATTATTAGAGGAAACTTTACCTTGTTCAATTTCATAACCCAAAAAGCTAATTACATTTGGATAGTTCCAATTTAATGTTTTCTTTTTCGCATATTTCAAAGATTGTTTTAAGATGTTTCCAATGTTCTAGTTCAGATGAAGAGTACACAATGATATCATCGAAATAATTGCAAGCAAAATCATTTTTATATTTAGTTAATATTCTTCGAATTAATCTATTAAAAACTGCAGGAGCTACTTTAATGCCAAATGATAATCTGCACCACTCATACAAGCCAAAATTTGTGCAGAAAGCTAGTTTTTCAGTATCTTTGGGGTGAATGGGCACGTGCCAATACCCAGAAGCCAAATCCAAAGAGGAAAAAATTTTTGCTTTCGATAATTTATCTAGTAGACTATCCATGAGGGGCAAGGGTTCAGAGTCTGATTTGCATAGAGCATTTAATTTCCTGAAATCTATGCATAATCGAGTCTTTTTACCCTCATCGCGTTTAAAAGCTAAAGTTACAGGAGATGAATAGGGACTATTACTTTCTTTAATTAAACCAGCTTGCAACAATTTCTCAACCTGACTCTTTATTTCTTGTTCCTCAACAGGAGAAGTACGATGATATGGAGTGAGAGAAGGGGACGTGGTCATTTCTAACCAAAACTCAAAAGACGAGGCAATGGACTGTTACTGGTTTTTTTTGCTAAACATAAATCTCTGGGACCAACGCAAACTCAATGGCTGAAGCGAGCCTCACACGACGTGCGCTGATCACAGTCAAATTCACATTGATAAAGATACTGAAAACACAAGATACACACACAGAAAAGACCGCTAGAGGACGTAACAACTGTTATGAGGAGTTAGGCCGGGTAAGGCCGTAACATACCGGGGGGGCCTTGAAACACTGTTTCAAAGCAAATACTAAAATTTGATATTTCAAAATCAAATACACAATTAATTATCTAAAGTTAAAAATGTGATAATCATTTTCCATAAAATTAAAATATTTGCAAATACGCGACTAATTCAAATACTAATAAAATGAAATAAATAAAATGCATAGGAACGCTACTTAAATTAAAATTAATTAATTACTACTTAAAAATTGTCAAAAATTCAAATACGTAATTTTAGGAAATGAAAGGCTAAATGTTTGGGATTAATTAGGATTCATAAAAATTACTACCATTCACATTACAATAAGATATAGCTATCATGCACATTACTAAAAGAAAGGTAAATATAAAAATATTCAAAATGAGTGTTTTACCGTGCATGCAATTAAATGGATTAATCCTATCTAGTTTTATTTTTCCAAAATAATCAATGAATAGAAATGCAATTTTCGCAACATATGAAAAGACGCCTTGTTACATTCAGGAACATATTAGCTAAATAAATTTAAAGAATCAAAATTTTAAGTCAATTTAAATTCAGTTCTCAATTGTCAAAACACTAAGTTTGAGAATAGGTCTTTTTAATAGTCCGTTGGCAGTTTTAACTAACACCACACGAACTTTATCATCAGCACTAGGATAAACTTCAGTCACTCGACCTAATTTCCAATGTAAAGGGGGAATGTTGTCATCTTTAAGAAGCACTAAATCATTCAATTTAACATTTTGCTGTGATTTTTTCCCTTTGTTGCGACGTTGAAGACTGGTGATATACTCACTGGACCACCGTTTCCAAAAACTCTGAAATAATTGCTGGGTAAGTTTCCAGCGTTTTAAACTCGAAATTTTCTCATCTAATAAATTTTCCTCGGGTCTTGTAGTTAATGCAGTTCCTATGATGAAATGACCAGGTGTAAGAACAGACTGTTCTGAAGGATCCTCAGAAATTGGGCACAACGGACGCGAATTTAAACAAGCTTCTATCTGAATTATCAAAGTTAAAAATTCTTCATAGGTTAGATTTTCTTACCTATTGTCCTTTTGAGATGAAGCTTAGCCGATTTAATTGCTGCTTCCCACAGTCCTCCAAAATGGGGTGCAGCTGGTGGATTGAATTTCCATCTGATACTTTCTTCCATGAAAAACTTGTTCTTAAAGAAGCCACAACTCTTCTTAGTTCCCTATCTGCAGCAATAAAATTCGTACCACAATCAGAGTAGATTTCTGTCGACCCCTGCGGGGTTTGATGAGGAATAGACCGGGGTAGTCTGTCCCCACTCTGGAAAACACCCGGGAAGGTTGAACTCTTGACCTCGGAAGATCAGCCATAAATTGGTTCGCAGTTTGACCTTTTTGGTGGAAGCACTTCACACATTTCCAAATAATGTGCCGGACAATTGACCGCAGACTGGTCATCCAATACTCCTTCCTGATTATGGAGAGAAGTAGTGTAGGGCCAGCGTGGAGGTATTTTTCATGAAAATATCTCACTATCATTTCTGTCAGACGAAGATTTTTTGATAAGAGAATCGGAAATTTTTGATCCATGGAAATACTCGCGTTTTTCAACCGACCTCCTACACGGATGAGTCCGTTTTCATCCATAAAGAGACTTAGTGAAATTATTTTGCTCTTAGAATTCAGAGGCTTTCTCTTTCTGAAAAGATTTAGTTCGCTTGCAAGTTCTTGATTTTGAACAATCTTCACGAGCGCATTCTAGCACATTTAATCTCTAACGTTGTAAGAAATCCTTTAGTTTTATTTGACGGAGATTTGGCATTATGAAGGAATCTAAAGCACCACGCAACAATTCGTAAGAGTTTTGCAAACGGTGAATATTTATCGATAATGGAAAGTTCTAATGGAACAATTCCTACAGCATAAGTCGTTTTCTTACGTTCTTCTATCAGAGCATCTTCGCAAAAGGAATGTTGATTTGAGTAATCGATATTATTTTCATAAAGCCATGATGGACCTGCCCACCATAAACTATGCGATTTAAGCTCAGAGGGCAGAATACCTCTAGACGCACAATGAGCAAGATTTTCTTTACCTCTGATGTGATTCCAAACTTCAGACGGCAAAATTGATTGAATCTCTGACACTCGATTAGCAACGAAAGTTTTCCAACGAGATGACTCGGATTGTAGCCATGATAAAACTATCATTGAATTTGTCCAAGCGTAAGTTGAATCGATTTGGATTGTAAGGGAATTACGCACTGTTTGAACAAGATGAGATAACAATACAGCTGAACACAATTCTAATCGCGGTATTGATACGGTTTTTAACGGTGCTACTCTGGTTTTGGATGTCAAAAGCTTAACAGAAATAGATGAATCATTAATTGATTTAAGATAGATGACTGCAGCATATGCCTTTTCTGATGCATCACAGAATGCATGCAGTTCGATTTTAGTGGCATTTGGCAAAAGCACTCTTCTAGGAATAAGTATTGATTTAAGATGGTGTAATTGATCTCTAAACACTGTCCATTTTTATTAATTTCTTCAGTAACAGGATCATCCCACGAAATTTGGAAAGTCCAAATGCTCCGAATAAGAATTTTTGCACCAATTATGAAGGGAGCTAACCAGCCTAATGGATCGAAAATATTTGAAACGGGAGATAGAATCATGCGTTTTGTTGGAAGGTCACTATCATTAGAAATTTCAAAGTTAGAATAGAATTCATCCCGAGTAGGTTCCCATTCCAAACCTAGAATCTTAATTGATTTTGCATCAATTATCTCACAAGAATTTTTTGAATCCTCAGTTTTTATGGCTCTTTCTAAGACCGACTTCTCGTTACTACACCATTTATGCAATTTGAAACCTCCAGAGCATAATAACTCTTGCAATTCGGGAATTAATTTTTCTGCTTCTTCTAAAGTATCATCTCCAAATAAAACATCATCGACATAACAATTATGTAACAATACTTCCGGAGCTTTCGGAAGGTTAGAACGTTCATTAATAGCTAATTGCTTTAGAACACGTGTGGCCAAATAAGAGGCAGAAGCAGTTCCATAAGTAACAGCACACAAACGATAAGTTTTAATAGGTGATGACGGGTTATCTCTCCAAAGAATTTTTTGAAAATTACGATCCTCATTTTCAATGTTAACTTGACGATACATTTTTTGCAAATCACTCGTAACTGCAATGCTATGACTCCTAAATCTCAAAATAATTGCAAATAGATCATCCTGATTCTTAGGACCAATCATTAAAATATCATTAAGAGATACTCCATATGAGGATTTAGCACTAGCATTAAATACTACACGTAAACGAGTAGTGAGACTTGACTCCTGAATAACATGATGATGTGGAATATAAAAATGTTCATTTTTTACATCTACACTATTTACATTTACTTTCTCCATGGGGCCAAAGGACAAATATTCTGACATAAAGTCTTTATACTGCTGATATACATTTTTAATTTTTAACAGCTTTTTCTCTAAATTGAGAAACTAATGAAAAGCTAATCCATTTGAGTCACCTAATTCCTGACTCTCAACTTTGAATGGTAATTTTACCGAATAACGTCCTTTATCATTGCGTGCATAATTTTCTATAAAATGCTTTTCACGCAAATTTTCTTCTTTCCTGACAGAAAACGACGTTGGGATCTGCTCTAACTCCCAAAAGGATTGAATAAGCTCTTCAGTGTTTGCACTTAAGTAACTTACTGAAGTTTCTTCCAGGTCTTCTACGGGAAATGCAGTAGAACCTGTAATAACTCATCCCAGTTTTGTACTCAAGGCAAAAGAAAGTCTTTCATCCCTTTTTATTGTTTCACCTTTCATCAAAGATAGAAACACGTTGACACCTAATAAAACATCTGTCTCTGAAGCATTGTGGAAGTTAGGATCAGCTAACAGAAGATCGGAAAAGCTGTCCTTTAAACTTTGAGGAAGGTTTATCGTTGGGATATTGTCGGTTATTTTCTGTATCAATAATGCACTAGTTTTAATATGGAATTTTTGATTGAAGTGTGGAGTGAACGTAAAATCAATTTCTCCACTAGCAACAGTTTCTGCTACACCAAGACATGAAACGGATATGGATTTATTTTTGACGTTTAGACCTAATTTTTTAACTAACAAACGTTTGATGTAACTTTTTTGAGAGGCATTCTCTAAAACACATCTAGCAGAAACAAGCTGATTTTTTGAATTTAGAATGTTGACAACGTCAGTACAAAGAAGCACGTTAGTATTTTGTTTCTCCTTCACTAAGTTATTCGCACAAACTGAAGTAGACGGAACCATATTACTCGTGGTTGGTTCAGAACTCGGAACAAATACTTCAGCCTGAGGAGAAAGTCCTTGAACTTGTATATTTAAGTTGCGATCAATGTGCAATAAGGTATTATGTCTTTTCTGACAATGTTTACACGATGAAGTACTTTTACATTTTTAAACATATGAAGGTGTGAGAGGCAAGCGAAACACAAATGTTTAAATTTGGCAACTCCTACTCGTTGATCTACGTGCAAATTCAAGAATTTATAGCATTTTTGCAAGGTATGATCTTCGTTACAATATACACATTTGAAATTGGATAACAAAAACGTAGATTTATAAGACTTTTGGTATTTATTGCTGCTAGGTTTACTATGTTGTAGTGTCTTAGCGTGATCTTTTTAAGAATTCTATTAAGTTGCTAAGCTTTGGAATTTCATCTTTCTTCAGTTGACGTTCGAACCACATTCTTGAGGAATTATCTAATTTTTGTAGTATTATATATGATATTAAGGTATCACTGAAATTTTTTACATTTTGCTTTAAAATATCTAGACTACGAATTATTTTATTGATATTGTCCACTAAATTTAACAATGCAGCTGTCGATTCTGACTGGATCTGCTGAAGGCTCGTGAGTCGCTTTATAAGAGCAAATACTTGCTCACGTTTATTAGAATAACTTTCCTCAAGAAGGTTCCAAGCAATTTTATAATTACTATCCGAGACTGGAATGCTTTGAATAATTTTGAATGCTTCATACTTTAAGGATAATTTTAGATAAGTTAAACGTTGTGAATCACTGAGAGATGAGTTGTTGTTAACTGCTGCATTGAACAAGTCCTTGAAAGTTATCCACTCATTAATATTCCCAGTAAACGTAGGTAAAGATAATTTAGGCAATTTAACACTATCACTAACTTCTGTTTTTGAACTATTACAATTGTATGTTTTGAATTTACGGACAACCGTTAGGTATATCTCATCAATATTTTCTAATATGGACTCTTGTTCTTCAACATAAGAGTCTATTACTGTTTCATCGCATGCAGTGTAAATAGCGTCAAATACGTCTTCAAACTTTTTCTTTAACTGTATGTTTAGCAATAAAAACCAGTTACAGTCCATTGCCTCGTCTTTTGAGTTTTGGTTAGAAATGACCACGTCCCCTTCTCACTCTGCGACCAACGCAAACTCAATGGCTGAAGCAAGCCTCACACGACGTGCGCTGATCACAGTCAAATTCACACTGATAAAGCTACTGAAAATACAAGATACACACACAGAAAAAGACCGCTAGAGGGCGTAACAACAGTTATGAGGAATTAGGCCGGGTAAGGCCGTAACACAGTCCTCCAAAATGGGGTGCAGCTGGTGGATTGAATTTCCATCTGATACTTTCTTCCATGAAAAACTTGTTAACTGGCTCATCCTTCCTTAAAGAAGCCACAACTCTTCTCAGTTCCCTATCTGCAGCAATAAAATTCTTCTTCTGAAGTTAGGTCCCCTACTATTTCTATGTGAACAGCCTTGGTTGTAAAACAGACGAAAACACAGATGTAACACTTCATACGATAAGGTCTCAGACTAACTGGCAAGTCAGAATTGAGCACAATTCTCTGTGGTTCAACTCTGAGTGCATCAACATCATATTTGTCCTTTGAGAAAACTGAATCAAAATTTTTAATTATATCTTTTACTTCTTTTCTTGACTCACATTTATTCTCTGTGACAGACTGAGGAAGGTTAACCTGATCTTCAGTGGTCTGAGAACAATGGGAGTTTATTTGTTTACATTCAGAAATATGTAAAGAAATGTTTTTTTTGTTTTTATCATTTGAATAATTTTTATCATTTTGACTTTTATTTAAGTTTTTTCCATTTTGACAATTTTTTTGTTGTCTGCAGTCTATAGTTATGTCATATTTTGTCAATTCTGGCATTCCTAGGATTATATAAAGTAAAGTATGATCTAGAACATACATAGTCACAGTTTTGTATATGGTACCAAGTTTTAATGAAAATGTACAGGTTTTAGTAAGGCTAATTGTACCCTGGGTTTGCTGCACAATTATACCTTGAGCATTTGTCATTTTTAAATTGTTTCTTGTCACTAAGTCAAGTGGGATTAAAGAGATAGTTGAACCAGTGTCTAAAACACATGGCAACGGGTTTCTTTTGAAGTATCCGGATACTGTAGGTAATTGTCATTGTTGATTTTTCTCCTTTGGAGGGTCAAAGTTAGGTGGAGCAAGATTGGGAGATGATAATTGTCCTGCAGAAAAACCAAATGGGCAAGTTTGTACCCAATGATAAGCATTGGCAATGCCTTGTTTTGTGCAAAGCCAGTATGGTGAAAGTGGCAATTTGTCTTGAAAATGGGTATTAACATTACTAAAAGGTCTGAAAGTTTGCCTAGGGGGAGGAGTTAGGTAATTGTTATTTTGCCTGAAATTTTGCCTTGGAGGAGAATTTGGTTGAAAGTTATTTGGCCTAAAATTTTGTCTGGGTGTAAAGTTATGGGGCCTAAAATTTCTTGGCTGTCATTGGTTACCGTTAACAGAGTTTGTTTTTAAATTTTGGGTTGCAGAATGGCTAGGGTTAATTTGATTTACATCCGATTTTTGAATTTTGATCAATTTTGTGGCCGTTATGAGCCATTCTGTAGGATTGTTAGGGGAATTTATAGCAAGAAGTTGTCTTAGATTAACTGGCAAGCCATCCGAAAGTCCCTCAAGAATCATACTTGTAGATAAATTTAATTGCCTGCCTATTTTTAATTTTTCTTGGAAGTATAGAGTTATATCATCGCCTTCTTTGACTGATTTCAACGTGAAATCACTCAAATTGACTAGGTTAGGGGAGATGTATCCTTCAGTTAAAAAGGAAATGAATTCCTCCCAAGTTTTAATTGTATCGTAAGAATTTACATTTTCAGTTAAGGAACTGTTTTTTAAGTATGCTGTTATATTGTTTAATTTCCATTTATCATCTAAGTTATACTCTTGACATTTATCATTAAAGTATGTAAGCCAAGCATTTACATTCATAGAGTTGTTCGGGTCAAAAGGAATGATATTGATAGAATTAGTAGCCTGCATTACAATACCAGATTCATCTGGTTTACCATTTGTTTTTTCATTCATTTTAACTATTTTACCAGATCTTAAATTCATGCAGGAAAAATTTAACACAAGTTAAGGAAAACAATTTTAAATTTAAGGGAATTTTAAAATAAGTACATGTTAAACTATTTACTATAATACTGCGATTAAATACATAGAATAATAATACTAATTTTCAGTATAATTTCATGAAAATGCAAATACCAAAATTCAGAAATAATTATGTATGAAACATAACACACTCAAAAAATATAATGATACCAAATAAATTCAAATTAATATGTCAATAAAATATATTTCTTAATTTACGAAAAAATGCTGATCAGTATTATATTTAATATCACAACCAAAACAAAACTAACAATTCAAATACTTTTTTAAGAGTTATTATGTAAAAGCAATTTCACTTTTCAAAATAAAAATATAGGAACACAAAAATAAATTTAGGAAAAGATCATGATCCTTTGTTATTTTCCCCCTACCCAGCAGCTGCATTTTTTTGCGCACTTTATTTATTGTAGAAATATTTTATATGGCTTTTGTGGTTGACGCATTTTATGAAAAATAATCCCCTGTGATACCGAAACGTTGACACACCCGGCGCGAAATCACTGTAGCACACACATTGAAAGACAACATTTGAAGAATAGAACTTGAACACTATTTGCTGGCACCCTTGTAAATAGCTTTTTGACGATGAAATAAATGCTTCAAAAACGCTTGAATGAAGAAAGAATTAACGATAAAATTTGAAGAAACATGAAGATAGACGAGTAGAAATTTTGAATGACGTCATTCTTTTGTGGGTGTTCCTTTGTGCGTAATGTCGCCATTCGGGCGTCAACGACGACTTCGCTGTTGTTGAGCTGAATGGCGGCTTCGAAACCCATGTAAGGGGTTCTCCTTACGAATTCACATCCTGTCAACTCTTTATAAGATTATTCTTTACTGAAGGTGAAGTGTAGTCCATTTTGGTCATGGAAGAGACAATATTTGGCTTAATCTTCTTTTATTCAGGCATTCAGGATATTACGTTATTTCTTCATAGGTAAAGGATTCAGTTTTTACGTAGCTCCATGACCAGTATTCAAAAGGTTACGCCTGAGCGGCGTGTTGTTGTTGTACGCTTACATGCAGACGTGAAAAAGGGCAGATAGGAATGCGCAGAACGCTTAAATACCCAGAAGAGGGAATTTCCCCGGAAAAGGCACGTGACTCGAGAAGAAAGTTTTTGTGCTCTTATTACGATAGAAGTAGAAGTAATTTAAATGAGGTGTCGTTATAAGTGGTTTAAGAATTAAAGAAGTTAAAAAATTAAAATATCACATACATTTAGATATATAGCCTGATTTTAAAGCTTTCTAGTATCTAAAGGCAGAAAATTATTCTTACATTTATTCGTTGCAAATGCTTGTTCAAAGTACTTCT
Source organism: Araneus ventricosus (assembly GCA_013235015.1). Lineage (NCBI taxonomy): Eukaryota > Metazoa > Arthropoda > Arachnida > Araneae > Araneidae > Araneus > Araneus ventricosus. Next base: position 81 of record BGPR01045514.1, on the reverse strand, counting down.
TATTCCAAACAATGCGTGTACGAACAATGATGTGAAATTCTACAAAGATGTATTTGAAGGGCATTAAAAAAAGAAAATTGA
>BGPR01045513.1:0-12298 GCA_013235015.1 Araneus ventricosus | reverse complement strand
CACTAAAAAGTTCCAGTTGTCTATCGATAGATGCTAAGTTCCGTATAGACTATGTAGTTCAAAGTTCATGACAGCATTCGTGACCAAGCTGATTCCCTGATTCTCACGAACCATTGCAAACCATCATTTCTCGATTCTCTTTATATTGTCCCGTTAAAGTTCTCTTAGGACATCATAGCACCATTTCAATATCGCTTAGCTCCATTTGTAAATTGGTGGAGACCGTGAAGAACTCTCCAAAAGAATTTTTCTTTTTCAGAAAATTACTTATCAGTGACTTACGCTTTCGCTTGATCTTTTTCCTAATACATTGAGTTGGTTCCATTCAGTTTCGAGTAGTAGGCATGATGGAGAAACTGTCTCGAAAAGTCTTGTTTCGTGACGCTTGAAGCAGACACAGGTTATTTTGATCCATGCACCGCTGGTTAGAAACAATGTGTCTCTGATGATTGGAGAAAAATATGCAAATGCTTAATTATATTAATGAGACCTTTTTAAATAATCTGAACATTGTTCTACTTGTGAAAAATGCCTGTGATATGTATATAGCTTCTGACATCATGCCTCATAGAATGTTTTAAATAAAAAGGTATTTTATTTTATTTGTGAGTATATTAATATGTTTTTGCATGCTTGCTATTTTCAAAATGTTTTAACCCTTAAAAGGATTATAATTCTATTTAATATACTGTTTATTTATATTTTACTTTAACTTCACTACTCGAATTTATAGAGAAGCAATCATATTAAAAATTTCTAAAGTTTGAATAAGTTTCTCCAACATAATGAAATTTGTTGAAACTAAACTTGAAATTTCGATATTCTATCAGTTTCAGAAATAACAAAACGTGTTATTATTTTAAAGTTGGCTGCCTTTAAAGAAAAATTGTTTCAAGCTTAAAAGTGTTGACTTTATTTCAACAAACAAATGTCTTGATTGAATATTTTCTCACTCATGCCTTAATTCACTTAGCATAAAAATATATTCTTTTGAATATATATAAATTTCTTTATATTAATAAAATTCAATAAGTTTCTTTCACTCACATCAAAGTTTTCTTTGTTTCAATCTGAAAAAAAAAAGTTTCTTTCTTCTTGTCTTTAAGGACGATTATAGAGAAAAGAAGTTGCCTTGAATTTTCAAAGGTTACTTCTTTTTCAGAACTATTTTAAAGTTGATGACTTTAAGTGAAAAATTGTTAGAGAAACAGACTTAATTTTAAAGCTTGAATTATTTTCTCAAGATTAAAAAGCATTTGTTAAAAGTGTTGACATTATTTTAACATTAGCACTTTAATTTTTTTTTATTTCAACTTGTGATTGAAATCACCTAATAAATTTTCAACGTTTAATTTATCACATCGCATAGCTAACCTGGTCGGGGTTTCCGTTTATGATTACCGTACTGCTAAATTACTAGACCAATCTGCGTGCACTTTAAACATGAAATATCAGATATTATAAACGAAGAAATTTACTTCATTACAGAAAAACCAATTGAAACTGGAGTGTGAAAGATTAAACACTCTGTACTACTGACAATGGGTGATGGAAGAGCCTGCAATACTGCATCAGGGACAGCATCTACAATTAGGTGCTACATCTGTGGATTTTCATCATAAGACTTTAATTAATTACATAAGAGATTTCTAGAAAACCAAGTTACTTCGAAATTTTGTCTGTCAACTTTGCATACACGCATACAATTCTTTGAGTCAGAACTTCGCTTATCATATAAAATGCCGATTTATAAGTGACAGGCGAGAATGGAGAAGAGAAAAGAATTGTAGCAGGCAATAAAAGGAACATCCAAAGGAAGTTCAAAGGCGAACTGGGACCAGCGCCGTACCGAAGGGGTGGCGAGATTGGCCCCCGCCAATGGCGCAGGCAGAACGGGGGCGCAAAAATGATCATTTAAAAAACTTAGTTTAAGAGTTAGATTGGTACGATCTGCTGTGCAAATAAAAAAGAATTTGAGAATAAGTCTTCAGTGGCTCAATAAACATTACGGGAGTGACTAGTTGCTTTGTCCAGTGGTCAAGTTGCCAGCTTGTCTGGTTGTGTCCCCTTACAGAGAGAGAGAGAAAGGGCCTGCGCCTTTTCTTGGAACTTTGAGATTCTTACTGCCCATTTTATTAATTATATATTATTTATGCCAACCAATTTTAAAAACATCAACTTATTTAATTTTTCGCAAGCTAATTTGAACTAAATTTTAAGGCAATATGTTTTACATCTAATAAAATTAATGACCTTGATTTTTACATTCAATTGTTAAAAGAGTCTTAGGCAGAATGACTCTTTAATATCATTAAATTCAGTGAAAATTAGTTTTTATTTCGATCATACATAATTCAGATTTGAATTACCTTTATTACACTTTATTTATCTGACTATAACTTGAATGTTTTACCTAATTATTACAAATAAATAGGTGGTTTGATTTTCATTGAAGATTATCTGCCCTAAGTGAAAAAATGAATTTTAGATCAGAGCTAAAAATAAATCTATCAAAATAATATAGTAAATCTATTTAAAAAGTAAATTTATTTCAAGTAGCAAAAAATTAACAAAAAATTAGACTAAAAAAACTGGAAAAGCAAAGAAAATGGTAGCATTTTACTACAACAAAAGAAGGTTTTATATTGTAATAATCAAAATAAATTTTTAAATCACATTTTTTAACATAAGAGAAACATTAAATTAAACATTAAGAGAAATATTAAATTAAACATTAAGAGAAACATTAAATTAAACATTAAGAGAAATATTAGAAAGTAAATTAAAGATTTGATGAATCAGTGAATGGTTTGACTTTCAATCCAGATTGTTGTAAATTATACATAAAAATATTTTTTTAAATTGTCAAATTTAAGAAAAAATTACACGACAACTAGACCGTTTCATTTCAAAATTTTTTTTTTTTTTGAAATATAAGACCGCGTAGAAATTATTTTTAAATGATATATTTCCTGTTATTATCGCTGACCCCCCCCCCAAAAAAAATTTCTTTCTTAAGATTTAATTAATTAAAGTTTTAAAACTCACTGAGGTATACTTTGCCACCCCTTCATAATGGGTTTGTACCAAATTTGACAACTCTAGGCTCAACGGTTTGTTTTGTAGAACGTCAACAGACATATGCATACATGCGTTTTATTAGTAGTAAAATATGCGTACAAAAGCATGATTATAAGCAAATATAAAATTAACATTAGTTATTTCGTGTTAGAGTTTATTGCAAAATCTAATGCAACTATACACCAAATTCATGATATCCTTGATCCTTATGTTTAAATCAGTTGTAATGGACAGGCAAATAAAAAAAAAAAAAATTGGGGAGCGGGATAAAGAATGCTGAAAAAGGGGAATTATTTATATAAAATTTATCTGGAGGCCTATAATTTACATGAAGTGATTTTTTACTATTAGGAGATTTCAAAGAATTTTTTTGACTATAGATTTAGAATAAACTCCTCAGATCAGTGTAAAAAATTTGGAACCTTCACCATTTTGCGTGGCAACCTTGGAAATGGGCCATGCTAATCTTCTTTGTATCACTCCATTTTAGAATATGAACTGCCGAAGCGATTACAACAATAATAATTTTGTTTTGAAGATACGCGCGCCTACAGCTCCTACGCCCCCCCTCCCCTACGTCAATATCTACTCTCGAGCCACGTTAAAGTTCCGACGACCTGAAAAATTTATAAAAAAATATATAAAATTTTCTACAATAATAAACTGTATCATTGGAAAGATAATTTTTTGCTCTTTAAATGTCATGAAAAAATTTCTTTGTCAATCAATTCATTCTGAAGTTATTGGAAACGACGAAATTGGTTTAATTTTTTAAATAATTTAAATTTGAATTAAAATTTTAAAAAAACAGCTCAAAAAACGGCTCCGAGGTGCGCATCTTCAGCATTCAAAGTATATCTGTGGCAAATTTGGTAGCTCTATGTTCTACGGTCTGTTCTGTACACCGCCAACAGACACACAGACAAACAGACAGACATTCATCTTTATTAGTATTAGAGATTAGTAATTTATGTACTATACATCTTTATTTTCTTTCAGGAAATATGTGCAATTTGTAATTTATTTAATGATACATTTATTTTGTTGTGTACAGTATTTTTCATGAATATGCATTATTCATTAAAGTACTTTTTAAGAATACGTCATTTTTATTAAACCTATTTAATAAATCATAAAATATGCTAAATTTGTGTATAAAAATGTTTGCAGGAATGTAGTTTTTACAGGGTAGGGGTTTTATAGAAGGGATGAAAAATTGAAAATGTGTCACGAAAAGTAGGGGCGCAGCTTTGCCAGTTCCGCCAAGGGCGCAGGATCACCTCGGTACGGCCCTGACTGGGACTGCTTCTTGACAATTCGACGCAACGCTTTCGAACATCAAATGATGGGATTGGGAATATAGTCAGACGCTTCTTTTCAGATCTAGAATTCTTCTTAGATTGCTTCACGAGTAACTGGAGTAGATGTAGAGTTGATTAAAAGGTAGATAGTGATATTGGAAGCTATAATAAGTGGGTATCACATTGATGAAAAAAGTTCTAAGTATATGCTGATGAAACAAGACCTACAGGACCTTTATAATTGCACTCTATGATCCAACAATACACAACGTTTTAATAATTAGGGTCACTGTAATTCATCAAATGGACAAATACATATTATCCAGCTATCAGAAGAAGCTACCAAGGCCAGAAACTAATACTTTAGACTGTATTGTTCGAAATACTCCAGTAAGTTCAATAGGGAAGTTTTCAACGTAGATGTTCAGAATATGTTTCTTTAAAGCTGCGCTTCATTTATGATCTGGACTGGACAAAGACCAAGTGAGATGCTTTGCAGTAGCGAAACCCTACAACTTCTTCAAGAGACGTCTGAGGACGGTCCATCTAATAAACATCAAAATGAAAATGATCAAAACGAAGAACAGAGCTCTAAGCAATCAGATTAAAACCGTTATTCTATCCTAAGAACTGGAAAACATGTATATCTATATAGTAATTCCTCAATTTTGGTAAACACTAAATATAATATAATATTGTTACAAAGCTATAAAGTCGTTTCCCTGAGATGCTAATCTTGGCGACAAACTTGGCGAGTTGGCGACAAATTTGGCGACTTTGGCGACAAAGAGAATTTTCTAGAAGGACCTCGAACTTTCAAGCTATTTCTACTGGTTTCATGAACTTTCTAGAGACTACGTCACTTCCTACGTAATGAAGTCACTTCCTGTTGAAAAGTATAAAGGCAAGCTCTCAAGCCAAGAAGAGTGAGTTGGATTTTGGATTTGGAAGCAAGCTGGTGAGCTAATAAGAAACCTTTGAGCGCTGTGTTGAGATTTAATGGTAATCTCTGTTGTGAATTTTTACAAGTGCTGTTTTAATATTCGTGTTATGTTTCTTAGCTTAGAATACCTGTAAAATAAAGAGCTTTATTTTTGTAATCCTGCTTATTGGACTGCATTCACATACACCCACAAGTTGACTTTGTCACAATATAATATAATATAATATAATATAATATAATATAATATAATATAATATAAATTTATATCAATAACTAAACCTTTATAGATAATATAACATTAACAGTATTTAATTAAAAATTGCATGTAAGTAAAACAAATCGATCAACATTTACTTTCTTCTTATAAGCAGTAAACATTTAAGTACTGTTCAGCAATGGATTCCGAGACTACTACTTTTGGACGATTTTACACCGGAAAGGGGTGTCAGGCAATGAGTCATATGAGCGCATTTCCAGAGTTCTTTGTTAGATCACGCTCAGTAAAATGTAAACATCACCCTTCCATTCTTCACCTTCCCCCTATTTTGATGGAAATAACTCCGCCCGGCGCATGCGCAAAATCGTGGAGGGTTTCCGAATACGCTGCTATACAATAAACTTCGTATTTTATATTTATTTTTTAAATAAAAACATTCTCTTATGTAATTATAAGCTCATTTAAGTGTATTTATTAATATAAAGTACATTAAAAGTCAACAACAATGATTTTAACTTTGAAAAGGATGAAAAGTATTTTTGTCCAGGATTTTGAGGCAAATACCCCACTGTGGGAGGCAACGAAAGCAAAACCGGTGCCTTTTCGCACCAACTTACCGGAAACCATTCCGTATCAGATAAATCACTCCCCACTCATTGTTACGTAAGCATGATTCCCCGCCTACCAGCTGTAGCGACCTCAAGTGGCCCAATGTAAAAGCCATTCAGTACCAATGTAATATTCATCATTTAAACAGCTTCGCCCATGTGCGGACAACAAATCAACTCCCATTCAGCGGAGAAAAATAAATAATATTTTAAAAACCAAAAAGAGGTCCGTTGTATATTTATACAATCCTCCCCACTCATGACGTCACATTCCGATAGGGCAGCAAAATACTCCACCACTAATCTATCTGAATCGTTCCGATACCGGAATAGCTATCGGAAATTCCACCCTTTGTTTTCTCACCCCATTTAGTGTGACTAATACAAGAGTCTCTTCCAACTCTGCCTTTACTCGGAACTGACCACTTCCGTAGGACATTTCGGACATTCCTGAATTTTTTGAACTATATATTGTCGCCGTTCAGGTAAAAGTAGGGATGGCGGTTTTCCAAAAAAAAAAAAAAAAAAAAAAACGGTTTTCGGTTAAACCGGTTTTTTTCACCTCAGATTTAATCTGGCGGTTTAAACCGCTCAAAATAACTTCGGTTGTTTTTTTAAAGCAATGTTTGTGGACAGAATTTTTTTATTAATAATAATATGCAATAAGTAAGTATCAATACAATAAGTAATTCATGTAATAAGTAATGATTATAAATAAGTAATTAATACAATATGTAATAATAATAACTGAGCAATTACTGCAATAAGTAAGTATTATAGACAAAAATTTTATTAACATTGTTTTCACAAGAAATTAATTCATTGTCCAATATTTATCATCCAATCTGCTCATTAAGACTCTTTCAGCAATGAGTTGATCCGTGAGTCGACACCTCTCATCGGAAACAACATCATTCAACGTAGATGCTAATCTTTAGGAAGCCACAGATTTTAAGACTAAAGATAAATATTTATTGGCTACAAAAAACAGATGCCGTTTGCAGACAAAATTTTTTATTAGTATAGCTTTTGCAGGAAATCGATCCATTGGCCAATATTTATCTGTTCGTTAAGACTCTTTCAGTAATCCGCCAACCAACAGACGCCTCGAGGAAGCGGTTGTCGGTAATCGGCCTAAGATGATGAAATTCAAAGCTTTATGACTTAATAAATTTTAGTCTAGTCGAATCTAAAATCTATCTTCCGACCGGTTTTTTTTTCGATTTTTTGATTAAAAAAAAAAAAAAAGGTTTAAAAAAAAGGAAAAAAAAAAAAAAAAACAACCCCGAAAGAAACCGGTTAACCGAAACAAAAAAAACGGTTTTCGGTTTTCCCATCCCTAGGCAAAAGTCACTAAGTCAAAAAGTATAATTTCCGGATGTGGTTAGTTTAAATTTAATTAATTTAGAGTCGTTATTCATGCACAGTAAAAATGTTTTTACAGATTTCTAGCTCCTACAGTCTATTTACTGATGTTTAGATAACAAGTTTCTATCGCGAAATAATTCATTACAAATTCCAATTGACTGCAGTAGCCCGTCAAAAGGTCTCTGTGGACTTAGTGACTTCTGCCAGAATGACGATGATTTGCATTCCGCTTATTCTAAATCATATACTTTCAAATTCATCTGTTTTAAATATTTTTGTGACTGTTTTTCAAGATTAAATTAGATGAAAAACATTAGTTGCTCTCCTTGCTTCGCAGTGCTTTAATCCTTCATCTCAAAAGATAAATTTCACCAATGCATTTAAAATAATTGGTAAAACCAAAGAATGAGTCCTCCAGCACCAACCACTCGACCGATTTCGCCAATTTTTACTTCATATAAAGATTAAGACCCACAGATACGTCATAAATGGTCGTCTGCCCTCATTACACTCGATTTTTGAGAGAAATCTCAAAAACATTACTTTACTCTACAGTCTCTATGGGGTAAAATCTTGACAGAGTTCTTGAGCTCCAACCGCTATACCGATTTCGTCAATTTTTATTTCGTATGAAAGCTCATAACCCCTAGATACGTCATAAATGGTGATATCGCAAAATAAAACTTTGCCACGGTTCCCCCCCCCCCCCAACAACTGAACCGGCCTGCCAAATTATTTCTTCATTTTGCAAGTATAGCTACAGGCTATTAATATTAAGGGCGAACAGCTAGTCGCCGAAGGCGGCTAATGATAGTTTATTTCAGACTTTTGTACCAAGATCATTCAACATCTGAAAAGAGTGAGTATGCATGCTTTAAGTAAAGAACTTATATTCTTTCAATTCTGCAGCCAGCAACCAGTGGTAGCGAGTCGGGGTGGGGTCGGTTGCCACCACCCTTACACTTTTGGCGGAAAAAACTAAATTTTATTTCATTTTTGCTGCCTAAAACTAGGAATTATTTTAAAAAATACAATATTGTCCCGGAAAGCTAATTAATTTTTTAACTAAATTTTTAAATGTTGTGTCTACTCCCTATACTCCCGGGTACTATTAGGTGTTTATAAATTTTTTGCCAACCTACTTTTGCCACCAAATCGCCGTCATTGCCAGGAACCTTATCATTTAAAATGTGATGTTCGATGGTTCGTTTTAAAATGAAAGAAACTGGAACGCAGGCCAAATCCTTTATTGGGAATCTCAACCAGTGTGTTCAATCTTTCACAAGTGGTCTCTCGCTCTCCTCAACGAGAAACACATATATATCCGGTAGTTCCACTCTCCTCAACGAGAAATAGAACACCCAAAGCAGCTACCGTGCAGAGCAGGCGAAATCCCACCTCGCTCCTTCTTTCCCCAAAACTCTCTGACCCTCGTTTTCGGTGGCCAAGTTCACAGACACCCCTGGGTTCAATGCCCTCAAGGTAGTGCCCCCTATCGGCCTTAAAAGAGATGTCGCCAAGCTCCGCGCGACAGCTGCTAAGTTAAGCGATCTGGAGCCCCGAAGCACAACACACAACTCGAACTGGAAGTAGAGAACAATGAAAAGGAAGAAAATCCAGTGAGATGACTCAGTCAATAAAGCCGGCAATTCATCTGCACTCCATTCCATTCCATTTGTCCCAAGACTTGTTTTTTTGTCCACCCATTCAAGTCGAAAAATCAGGCACGTCATTCACATGAGGCTTCAAAGTGCGCTACCACGAGATCTTCGATCCACCCTATTCCTCCCATCACTCGGTGGATTTCCGATTTTCCAGCCTCGTTGCGAGGTCTCAATCTAGGCAGATTCTTTGATGTGCGGCCTACCCTCGCATCGGGGTCTCAAATTGGAATCGGCGCATGAAGTGTTGGATTTTGAGTCCGTTAGAATCCCATCGGTTCGAATCATTTGTTCTAAATTTCATAGGTTTTCGATCTTGACGATTGCTTTTTTCTCTCCGTGTTCCAAAAATTCCATTTTGGATTAGATGTGAATGCCGGCAATTCACTTGATGGCTAGCCATGCCATTTCTCCTAAACCCGTTCTTTTTCCCCACCCATTTTAATCGAAAAATCTAGGCACGTCATTCACATGAGGTTCCAAAGTGAACTGGCGGTGGGGGGAGCGAAGATCGCTCCTCCCCTTCCAAATGTACCCAAATGCAATCGATGTTTTCAGAATGTAAAGAGACGACAGAACATTCTTTAATTTGACGTCACTGATAAGAAGAGTTTAAAAGTCTCGATATTTCAGTTTTCTTATCACTTGATACTCGGATCTTGTCTTACTAAGAAGTTTCATTCGCTTTTGAATATGGATTCTCAACCATTTTCTGTGCCCGCGGTGGCCTAGTGGTAAAGTTTCGGCTTTGGGGCCGGAGGGCTCCAGGCTCGAAACCCGATTCCACTGAAGATCCGCCGTGTATGGGGCCTATTGTACGCTAAATCATACGTAGTGGCCAAACGTCCTCCCGTTGGTGTGGCGTGGAAGTTTGGAGATGGGGTACCTGCTCAGGTGTCGTCCTCGTCATCTGACCGTGGTTCAAAATTAAGAGGTCCTTTCCAAAATAGCCCTCGCGTTGCTTCAAAACGGGACGTAAATATACCTAAACCTAAAAACCTCAACCATTTTCTGAGTCAAAAGGTGTGAATGGATGAATGATATTCCCGATGTAAGTATCTTTTCACATTTAAATAAATTAATTTTAAATGATTATCTAAGATAATTATAATTCAAGCGATTTGTAAATGTTTAAAATTAGAATCGTTTTATAAATGCTTCTGAAGTTAACGCACTTGCGATGTTTTATAAATGTTTTTCCAAGTAAAATAATTACAGTTTTTATTCACGATTCGCTTATATTTTACGCAGTTAAGTTATTGTAAAAGGAAAGCAATGATTTAATACATGTATAAACTTTATGTTACATTTTATACATTTTTTATTTATTTAGAACATGCGGATAGATGAATCACAACCTGGTCCTTAACATGCATCACTCGGATTTGGATTTATCGAACCATTGGCATCTACATCATTAACCAGCAACTTTAAATCTTTAACCATTGATCATGTAAGTCGAAAACATTTTTTAATTTTCAAGTTAAAAAATTTTTTGAATAAAGTTTTTTTTTCAAAAAGTGTTTACTATGAAACTAAAAAAAAATGTATTTTGCTTTCTCTCTTTTTGATTGCTGCTCGTTAAATATTTCTAAAATGCATTTGTCATAATAATTAATGATATAAACATCTATTGATTTTTAAGCGAAATAGACGCATAAATCCTACTTATGTTTTAATAATATGAAGTCGTTTATAATGCAACTTGATAGATATTAATTGCATATGTGCATGAACTTTATGCATTTGCATATCAGTACGCTATATATTTCTCTTTCTTTTTTTATGTATGCCAAAAATCATTTTCTAACAAGAATAATTTGAAATGACACAAGAAAACACATAAAAAACCATAAGGACTATGCATGTTCCAAGTGCAAGATGAAATTCCATTGCACTGATAAAGTCCAACACCATATGCACACTCTTACTCCTGAGAAAAAGACATCCCTGTAAGCAGTGCGATCAAGAATTCACGTGAATGTTTGATTTACTTTGCCATATGAGAGTTGATCATGAAAGGCATTCTGAATCAACATCGTCAAATCCCAGGATTGCAAAGGCAGGATCTCATGCCCAGAAGACTCGTCGACGCCGTTGGAATTTATTCATCCCATTTCATAACACCGAGTGGTGCTGCGGCGGAAGATTTGCTTTTATTCTTAGAAGAAGTTCGTCAGGAAATTCACGACTTGATAATGGATAAATTACTTCAAAAGAAGTCTGTTAAGTGGTACTGCGTGTCCAAGATTCGGTTCAGCAGAGAGACCCCAGACGGAGATGTAATTTATGCCACGCCTTACTTCCGCATTAAGATTGTGATAGGGTTAGACAACTCAACAAGCTTATCGTATGGTCGCTTTAAAATATCTCATTTAAAATAATTAAATTTATGAAAAATAATATTTACAACAGGATTGAGGCGATGGGTCCTTAAGACGCATCGGGTGGTGGTTTTGGGTTTAATCCTGTGAAAACATATTATATCTCATATCTAATTTATAAGTACCAAATTATTATGTTTTTTTCATTTTTAAATGCTTTATTTTAATGCATGCATGGTAAGTTATGATTGGATTGAACTGATGCAAATCTGCGAGAGAGATTATTAGTAAAAGGATGTTGAAAAATATTCAATTAATTTAAGCAATAATGGAAATAAATTAAAAAACATCTGAGGCATAAGTGTATAAAGTTAATATTGAAAACTTCGAGATTAAGAGCCTTTTTTCCACGTATTATTAGATGAAATAATCAGACATAGGAAGTGGTTGATCACTGGTGGAGCCGGGGTGTGGAGAGGGAGCTGATCCCTGATCACTGTGTCTCAGAACCGGCAGAGAGTGAGTGGTTGATCCCTGATCCCTATGACCTAGAACACCCTTTTCTTACCTACTGGTCTAATAGATCTATAATCTCACTTAATTTCCTTTCATCAGTTAGAATTTATCGATTGCCTTTGCTTTATATTGCGTTTATTTCCCAGTATTATTCTACGCTACTCAGTGAAAAAGAGCATTTTGTATCAATACATATATCGAATGCAAGTTAATACTGACTCTTTGATGGAAATATTTTACGGTTCAATACTCAAAGAAAAAAAGTATATAAATGATTTT
>BGPR01045512.1:0-12299 GCA_013235015.1 Araneus ventricosus | reverse complement strand
TGGTCACTCGATGGACCCTTGGAATGATACATCTCCAAAACATTTGTTTTGAAATTGAAAAATTCTGTGATGTAAAATTAACATCATCAGAACATGTTGACACGAGGCCTTCTCGAATATCCAGGGATAATAAATATGTAGCAAAGCTCTCTCAGTGGCTTTCTGAACACAATCCATTCCCTAAAATTGATGTGATAATGTCAATAGCTTCAGTAATTGTGGGAGGTAATGAAGTAAACTGCCATTTGTCAGAAGAGATTGGGAGAGATATGATTTCAAAAATGATGGGGAAAAAATTCGAAAATGTGAAATTCAAACGGAAGGGCAAAGTAGTGACACTTGCTTCTATTAACAGTTCCGTCAAAATTTGTAACATCAGCATTGTTGTGGATCCCCATATACTTTTCACAGGTTATGCATAGCAAAGCAGTCAGATGACGATTTAAAAGCATTTTTCAAATGCGAACTGTCACCTTTTCCTATCTTGTTATTCACAGGAGAGAGCATGCGTAAGGGAACAAAATCTTCATTATATACATCATTCTCACCCATTACAGAGGATGTAAAATCTGAAGGATCCCAGTATGTCGTGGTTGATGGTGGTCATTTACTGCACAAAATTGTGTGGCGACAACAAGCCACATTTGGAGCAATAGCTTACAGATATGTTCAATACTTGAATAATAAATACGGTCAAGATATAGCTGTAATTTTTGATGTTTTTCCTGATGATGACAAAAAGAGCACCAAAAATTATGAACGACTTCGACAGGCAGCCCATTTTTCTCCTGATGTAATGTTTCACGAAGAAACAGTGTTACAATATGCAAAAGAAAAGCTCCTTGCAAATGAATGTAATAAGAAACGTTTTATCGAACTGCTCAAGAAGGCTTTGCAAAAAGCTAATATCTGCGTGCAGCAGGCAGTTGAAGATGCTGACCTCACGATTGTGAACACTGCCATTTCTGTTGCTCCTCAATATGGCTAAGTGCGTGTAGTTGGTGAGGACATTGACCTTCTAGTTCTCCTAACTGCATTGGCATCGACACACAGTAATGGTTTTTTCCAAAAGTGTGGAAGAGGGAAAACGCCAGATAGTTATTACTCAACCACATCATTTAATCATAAATTCTCGAATGAACTTTTGTTTATTTATGCTATCAGTGGTTGTGATATCACATCAGCACTGTTTGGCCAAGGTAAAAACAAATTTATTAGTTTATTTTTGAAACATGAAGAACTTTTGAATAGAGCAGCAACATTCCTTAATCCTAAAGCAACAACAGAGCAAGTAACAGAAGCAGGGGAAAATGTTCTTGTTGCTTTGTATGGGGGAGATCCAGCAACTCAAAACCTTGATGAACTAAGGTACCACTCATTTGTTAAAGCTGCAGCTAAAACTAAATTTAACCTCGCTAGATTGCCACCAACTACCGATGCTGCTCAACTGCATGCCATGAGAAGTTACCACCAGGTGCAAACATGGTTGGGAAACGAAAAAGACCCCTTGAAATGGGGCTGGATGCACACTCCATCAGGCCTCTTCCCTAAGAAATCAGAGAAGGATCCAGCCAGTGATGTAAAATACCCAGGTACTTATTTTTAAGGGTAAATACCCAGGGTATTTACCTGGGTAAATACCCAAAATGGGTATTTACCTGGGTATTTATTTTTCAATTAACTCTATTGAGATAAAAGAAAGGCACTGCTGTGAAATATTATTTCTATATATAATATAAATATGTATAGAATATACATTGAGCATTAGGTAAGATAAAAATAAAGAAATATTGTTTTATGAACCTTTTAAATTATATAAAGGCTAAAAAATTAAGCAGAAAAAGCAAAAACGCAATACTATATCATAGATCTTGCATAAAATGCGTGGCTAAAATGTCAATCCTTTTTTAACACAATGAGTAAAGGAATAATGATGTATTTTTTGCTTTTTAAAAATGAGAGTTATTTTAACTAAATGAAAAAAAGAAATAATGAGTTTGGTTTAGTATGATAAACAGCTGATAATAAAAACTAAAATGAAAGATATAATTGTTTATCATTCTTTTTGGATTAATTTGTCAAAGTACCAGACATTGCTGATGAAACGTTAGCAGATGTTTCAGTTCTAACAGTTTTTAAAAGAGAATTATTCTGAAAGTAATATTCACACATATTACTTTCAACAAAGTTAAGTGATCTTTGTAACAAAATTTCAGCAACAAGAAATTTGAATTCTTTTGTTGCTGTAACTGTTGTATTATTTGACGATATATTAGATACACACACTCACACAAAGTTTCCTGGTTAGATGGGATTCATATGGATCATAAACAACAATAGTTAAAGGTTTTTTAAACTCTAAATTTGAAGTAGTTGTCATGGTTGGAATTTGATTAAAAGAAAATTCATCTAAATAGGGAGTTTCAAATAGACAAGGAACAGAACAAGTGCAAGGCTACGTAAAGAACACAGGTTAAATCTCTATCGGAATTTGAAGTTCCAAATTACTTTGTTAAGGGAACCATGAATATCAATTTTGCATAAGAGAGTCAGTTGAAATTATATTCCAGGTGAAAAGATGATTACCGAAGGCGACTAGTATAACATAAACTGTGTTAAAAATTATTACTTCAAACCGGAAAAACTAAATTATCCCCCGATCCCGTTTAAGTTCTGGAATACTTCATTCTGAATCCTGTTAGAAATTGTGTTGTTATATAATTTAATTAAAACTTTTTTTAAAAAATTATAAACTATGTATTATGCATATAAATTTTATATGTTTGATTTTGAATCTCCATTCACAAATACTTTTAAAAAATATCCAGTTTTGGGGTACTTACTTATTTTTTTTTTATCTCATTTTGAATCACCTTTCGCAAACACTTATTTTTTTGCAAAATATAAATTTTTTGAAATTTTATCTGTTTAATTTTGAATCACCATTCGCAAATACCTTTTTTGCAAAGTATCCAGTTTTGGGTTAATTATAGTTTTTATGTTTCATTTTGAATCACCATTCGAAAATGCATTTTTTTTTTTTTTTTGCTTAATATATAGTTAAGAGTATTTATAAATTTTACATGTTTTATTTTGAAATACCATTCACAAATACATTTTTTTGCAAAATATTCAGTGTATGGGTATTTATAAATTTAATATTTCTTTTTGAATCACCATTCTCAAATACTTTTTTCTTGTAAAATACCCAGTTTTGGGTATTTATAAATTTTAAGTTTAATTTTGAATCGTCATTCACAAATACTTTTTTTTCTTACAAAATATCAATTTGTTGGGTATTTATAGAAGTTTGTGTGTTTCATAGTGAATCAGCATTAGAAAAGTTTTTTCCCCGCAAAATACCCAGTTTTTGGGTATTTACCCAGGCCTTGGGTAAATACCCGGGTATATTCCCAAAAAATATTTACCTACCCACTGGGTATTTACCCACCCCACATCACTGGATCCAGCACCAGAGTCCCTCCTTCAATGCATTTCCTGTACTTGCAAAAAAGGTTGCACGAATGCATGTGGACGCAGGAAAGCAGGTCTGAATTGTTCTTTACTATGCAAACATTGCATTGGATAGTCTTGCGAAAATCCAATGCCAGTCATTTTAGACAAGGAGTCTGAAGAGGGAGATGCTCCAGCACTAATTGACATGGTTGATGAACAATTGGAGTGTGAAGACATTGAATTGTAAGTAGTGTAATGTTACTATGTGCGGAATGGGAGCCAAAACAACGAGAGACATGGCGCGGGCCCTTCAAAAGTTATGAAAATGTAAAGTTGTGGTTCAGCAGACACTTTTTTCATGAAATTTGTGTGGTGCATAATTTATTTATAATTATTTATCATTTATTTATTTACTTACATATTTATCAATATATAATTGACAGAACAACTGAATATATGTGATATACAAACTTAAAAATCTATGAACCTTTTTGTTTTTTAATAAATACATTGATTTTGTCAGTATTAAGTTATCACGTGTTTTCCTAAAAAACTACACAAATATTCAAAAGATTGTATCTCGCAGTCTAAACGAGCTAGAAGAATAAGCTTGGTCTTAAACTTGAGCTACTTACCTCTACAATAATTGTTATGTCAAACTTTAGTGTAGGATTTACCATTTACTTGCTATCAAGCAATCACTGACCAAAAATCTGTAATTTTTACATTTTCGAGAAAAATTCTCAAACTTCAAAGAGGTCTATCTCGGGAAGTATTAGAGCTACAAATTTCATTTTTGTCTCAAATTGTAGACAATGTTCTCTAGTTTAATAAAAGTGCAAACGAGTTTTTTCGTCAGACCAATACTTTAGGAGATATTTTGTAAAAACAGGGAAAAGTCCAAAAATTGAGCGGTTTTTTCAAGATGGCTGCGCCCGCGGTGGTGGGGGAATTGGAAAACTTGGATTTTTCAACACTGTACCAACCCATACAACATATCAAAAAATCGGAACTACCCTAATTAATGTAACCATTCGAGTTTTTTTGTTACAATTTGACTGGACTAAGATATAACTGTGATTAAAGAGCGACTTTTAAACACCCTCGTGATGTAGAGGGTTAATCAGTGTATGGCCATCAGCTTTTGTGTGTTTTCCTGAAGAACGAAGATAGAATTGTAAATAATTTTGATAAACCTAATTTAAAGTAGGTGTAAATCTTTATTCCAAAATTAAATCTTATCCGACATTGCAGTTTTATCCTTCTCGAATGATAAAACACCCCTCGCCGCTCTGGGGGGGGGGCGCGAAATCAAAACAC
This sequence comes from Araneus ventricosus, assembly GCA_013235015.1. NCBI lineage: Eukaryota > Metazoa > Arthropoda > Arachnida > Araneae > Araneidae > Araneus > Araneus ventricosus. The sequence goes on along the minus strand of BGPR01045512.1, from coordinate 7,523 downwards.
TTTCACTCAAATCAAAGTTGTGACATAATAAAAGGAATAAGATAATAAAATAAATAAATAAATTAAGGTATAGGCTTGTATTCAAAATGCACTTTAAATGAGAAAATACGTTTACACAATATAACTTCGTCAAATGAGCTCAAAAGTAAAAAATAATGTTTCTGATTACAATATAAATGCATGGTTCGAATAAAAATGTGGGCGCCTTTACCTTCTAGGAATATTCCATTTGTTTAAAGAAATGTACACAAAACATAAGGTGCTATATAAGGCGCCTTTTTGAGATGCGCTTTTTTTAAAAAAAAAATCGTAGTTCCAACATTTTTGTTTTCTTTTTTATTAATTTTTGAAATGCGTCACTTCTTTTGTGTAAACCCTGTATTGTCGTTAAACGTTGTTGTGCGATATTCAGAATGCCGCACAATATCTTAGCAATATTGTAAAGCATCTTGTGCTACTTGGGAGGGGGGTAGGGTTCCAGGTTCGTAACCGGAATCACTAATGATTCGCCGTCTCTGTGGGCCTGGTACTCGCTAAATTTGGCAACAAGGATCAGACACCCTCTTCGTGTAGCATGGAAGTTAGGAGAGAGGAACTCCAGCTCAGGTGTCATCCTCGTCATCTGGCCAAGATTAAAAATTACGTGGTCCATCTCAAAATACCTCTTAAAAACGGGTCTTTAATATAATCAAACCACATTTTAGGGTCTTTTTTTTCCTTCTTGATATTGCTCTTCCTTCTTAGGATTTTTCCATATTCTTATCAGTGCGCCAAGAAAATACAGAAATAAAATCTCTCCTTTATTGTACAATAAAGTAAACGTACGCACATTTTTTAGTGATTAAAATTAGCACTTTTTTTACAGTTATCCATGTATACAGTTTTTAAAAAATCTGATACATAATTGTTTGTTTTGTTGTTGTTTCCTGCAATCGTTGGTTTTCAACTCTACAAATGAGTTGTGCAGTGAAAGGACGAAATTGACTTCCGCTAAATCGCTGGTATGAAATTAATTTCAATAAGAAATGTGCGGGTTATATTTGCATCGTGGGAAAAACTGGAGGAGTGGTCCCCTCAACATTTTCTAGTATACGTCCTAACACGGATCGGGAAAAAAATTTTCCAAGCAGCAGTAACATACGCCATTCCCTAACGCAGTTGGGGGGAAACGCCCGAAGAGCTGAAGCACCTTTTTTGCGTCGTAGAATGGTGAAGAAGCCGAATATGCAATCTGAAAACCTTCTTCCAAACCGATTGAAACCAAAATTGGACACAGAACTACAATTAAGATTAGAAGACCATACCAATTTTTATTTATCTAAGTCGTAGTGTTTAGGAGTTATCGTGTTCACAAGCATGCGATTATACAGATCGACAGACAACAACCCTTTGACGGATTTGGTTCAAAAATTGACACGGACCAACATTCCGGATAATAAAACTGTGTACCAAATTTTATCTATCTATTTATTTAAGTTTTTGAGTTATTGTGTTCGCATGAACACAAGGACAGACAGACTTCCCGTGCACGGATTTCGTCAAACTTTAAAAGAAACATACAAATTATGTGAAAAGATCACATACCAACTTTCATTCCTGTAGCTCCAAACGTTTTTTAATTATCTTGTTCACAGACAGACAGAATTCCAAAATTGTGTTTTTCGGACTCAGGGAGACATGAAACGTGAAGATTCATCAAAATCTCGAGTTCGAATTTTATGACGATTACAATACTTTCTCTTTGCCTTTGTATGGGAGAAAGTGAAAAAAAAAAATGACGGGATGCTGTCTTTTTCAAACAGCCGCTGACGTTAAAGGCGTAGGACTACTTTACTCGCGTGTATCTTTTGTTTCTCGAAGTTACTGTCAATTGTCTTTTGTTTCTCGAAGTTACTCTCAATTCTCTTTTGTTTCTTTGAAATGCTGATGTATGGAAAATTGGCGAAATAAGATGAAACTAAGGTTACAGAGAAATTTTTTTTATTTCTTAATAAAATATATTACAATGTCAATTCTTTTGTTTTGAATTCTTCAATCGTGCGCGGATATGTTACATTTCTGTGTAGGATCGGTCGATGATATAAAAAGTAACATACATAATTCAATCCCATGTGTGTGACGTCACCAATTCATGCGTATTTTTGCCCAATTTTGCGACTCAGTAGTCGCTGAACTACAATTGCGATTTTCAATTTTTTTTGTAACTTATTTTAGAGATAAAGGGTAATTTTTTTTTAATTTAGAGTCAATTTTTTTAAACTTCTGTTGCAAAAAAATAAAATACAATTGACTCTAAATTTTAAAAAAATTACCCTTTATCTCTAAAATAAGACATTAGTTAAGTTTTTAACATATGTAGTTACCGAGTTATAGAGGATCTCGCATACAACATTTTCTGTGGCGTTTTGGCGTGTGAATAACCCCAGAGAGAGAAACGTAACCCTACGTTATAAAAAAGCTCCTTGCTTCCGTCAAGCTCATTCCGCTTGAGTTATTTCGTTTCACAGAAAGGCAACAGACTAAATTCCAAACATGTATTTCTCAAAACTAGTTTTGTTTCCTATACACATTGCTTGTATGCATTTTCATAAAAATAGCACGTATATTAGGGAAGATGTAAAGGTTTTCTTAAAAAATCCAAAATTTTCGGTTCTTTTTCTGTTTATTTTTTCTCTTTTTAACATGCTCACTTTTCAAACAAATTATACGAAACTTAAAAAATAAACGACATTATGTTAGCAAACTTCCGTATTAAAATTTAAAGAAAATGCTTTGAATAATAGAGGAAATATGAGCATTTGTATTGAATAGATTTTTCTGCGGATGTGCACACATAGTTTAGTTTTTCTTTTATAATTTGTAAGCCAGATATGTAAGGCAACTTCTATCAAAATTCCAGCTGAATACCATTAAGATTTAGAAAGATGTCGGCATTGCATTGAGCAGAATTTCTGTTCCTCTCTAAGAGAAACAAAATGAGGAGGGGTTTTGTTTCACAAATCGAAATTTTTTAAACTTGAATCTTCGAATAGTAATATTTAATTATATGAAAGTTGAATATCCTAAATACCCATGCACGCTTATTAATTAAACAAATTTTTTAATTTGTACCAAGAAAATGAACATTATTCTTGCATACTGTTCTAAAGGCGGAAGTGGAAAGATAATATTAGTGGATGCGCGGACCAGGCATTCGATAGAAATTAAAACACAAAAGAAATGTCTAAATTGTAGCAAAACCATGATTTAATGAAAGTTTTAAAAATTAGAGCATAAAGTAAGTGACAACTCCTATTGAATGTACCCAGAAACTAAAAGCAGCCGAATCTCCGAAGAATGACACTCCCTCTGTCCGAAAAATGATATAAATAAATTTAATTAAAAGCAGTTTTTAAAAACACTTTCATTAGTGCAATAAACAGCAGAAATTTTTAAAACTATTTTTCATTTTCTCATCTTGAGATTAATTTTTTTTCCTGTATCAGGTGGCTCCATGCGTACAGAATCAAAATTCCATTTAATTAATGATTAATTACAGCTTCTCATCCACGTACTCATAGTGCCCCCCCTTCGAGGGAGTCCTCATATCAGTAAGGCAAAACTTCGTCTTGAGGGATGGTGACCAAAGAATTGCATTCAGTTTGTTCTCAAGGACCCCCCACACAATGCCAGATCCCACATCAAATGATATAGCTTTATATTTGAAATTATGTTTATATTTTGAGCATATTATCAGTAAACTTACCTTTCTTAATTAATACTGAAATTGCATCTGAATGTCTATCTTAAAATGGACAAAAAATTATTTCACAATGTGTGCCATACTTTCAGGAAGAGGGAATCCACCTTTCTATGATATATACGCATCTCTGTTTCTATATACAATACACATTTATATACACTTATTCACAAAACTATGCTTCTTATTTCTCAAGTCATATATTCCAAATTTATCTAATAATTATAATACGAAAATTGTTATGGATTGTATAATTTATTGCTTTGGATTACAACATTAAAATAGCGAGAAATGAATGCAGTCCTTATACCTTTTCAAATTTTTTTGACTTATTTTCGTTTCCACCATTGAAATCGAACATAAAAAAAGTTAGCATGCACTCTGCGAATTTGCAGCGTCATAAGCTTCTGAAAAATTTTACACCATACCTTTTAACGTCTTCTTGTATTTTTATGATAGTTTTAACCTTTAGTCTGTAACCTAATTTTCGTAAGTTGGGCATTAAGATTTCCAGTGATTCACTAATAGCACCTCGCGGGAAGAGTTATAACAGGATCTGAAAGATTCAATCATAAAAATCCTCAGAAAAACAAATTTCAACGCCAGATTGCTAAAATCGTTTGGAAAAGTCCTGAAATAACACAAAAACTATTTAAAAGTTCCAAACTGAGGGGATTATTTAAAACAGTGAAGAAAAACGGGGCGGGGGCGACAACCCATATTCTGGAATGAGAAAGTCGGATAATTATACGTAAGATGAAGGTAAATCCAAAGATAAGGGGAACCAAAATTAGCATCTGGTGCAGGAAACAAATTGGATAGTGATGCTTTCTTGTGACAAGTCATCATGTATTACAAAATCCAAGATACCATGACCGAAATTTGCAGCAGCAAACTTAATTGGAAGAAAAGTCTTGGTGTAGCAAAGCTTAGCTTAGTTTACTTAAAAGAACATCCCGTTTTGAAGGAACACGAGAGCTATTTTTGGACGGACCTCGTAATTTTGAACCGCGGTCAAATGAAGAGAACGACACCTGAGCTTCCACCCCCTCTCCAAACTTCGGTACCACACCGCAGGAGGACGTTTGACCATTACGCATGAATTAGTGTGCAACATTGATACAGCAGAGTATTAAAAAAAGGATACGCAGTTTTGAAATTCTGTGATTTTTTTTGAGAGAGTAAAAAGCCTGCTATCCAGATTTACAGAAAAAAAATTGTTTTTTTCGGCGGGAATGTAAATTCAACAACTACGATTCAGATGGATATCAAAAACTTGGAATGCAGAGCTCGAATTAAAGAATATTTGAGGAACCGTTAAGCACCGGAGCAGTTCGGTTATGGTTTAAGCTAGGCATTCACGAGAAGGTTGAGCTATGCCATTTGTCCCAAGCCTGTTTTTTTTCCAAACACTGAAGTCGAAAAATTAAGCACGTCATTAACGAAGGCTCCAAGGAGCGCGACCGTCGCTCTTCGATCCCCCTTATTCCTGCTCCCCCACAAAGTGGATTTCCGATTTTCTAGCCTCGTCGCGAGGACCCAATCTAGGAAAAACCTTTGTTTCACCGCTAGCCCCGCAGCGAGGTCTTCAAAAGCACAACAGACCATTCCAATCAGCTTTCACACTATTCGGAATTCCATCACTTTCATCCATTTGAGCCAATTTCCATCGGTTTTTAAAACTGAAGACTGGTGTTTCCTTCCCGTGTTCCAAAAACTCCACGGTGGAAGAGCGGTGAATGGTCCGCTTTAGAGTTGTGTGGCAGCTTCTGGAGTAGTCAATTTAGATATTATCGAGGGGTTATTGAATCGATGTAGCTCTTTGGATACGTTGATAGGAAATGTTCATCAAAATGCTTCTATATTATGACTTGAGAGGTCATACATTTTTCAACAAAATAATGATCTCAAAGATAATACTCGAATTGTACAAGAATCACAGAAATATTAAGCTCGGAGACGGATCAAAACTCCACCTTAGTCCCCAAATATTAATCCCATTGAGCATTTATGGAACTACGTAGATAGAAAATTAGAAAACGAAACATCAGAACTAAAAGTGATCTCAAAGTAGAGAGTAGCAGAAGAGTAGCTAGAATAGTAGCTAGAGTAGTAGAAGCAAATACCATCTTTTGTTACTCAAAATTTAGTGACTTCTATGCCATCAAGAATGAAAGCAGTAACGCCAATGGTTATCCAACAAATTACTAATATTTAGTTTTTGCAAAAGAAATTTATAAAATTTGCTTTTTTAAACGCTTTTACTAAGTTCGAAATGTTTCATGTTTGTATGTATGATTGGAATACTGTGATCGAATTTCACTCACTTCTTAATGCACTAGAGTTCTGAAATTTTTTATATTTATTGGGTCTTGATGACACTGCAATATTTCAGTAATTTTAGAGCTTTCAATTATCAATAAAATACATAACAAATTCTCAAAATTACTTTTCCACTCTGTAATTTTCAGAGGCGCCAATTATAGTATTTTTGAGAAATTAAAAAGTCCATTAAAAATCAGTTAATCGATTCCTATTTCGTTTATTAAGAATAAATCATTATTGTGTACCTAGTTAATATCACAGTGCATAAATATTCACAATTTTCTCATATGGTACAATAGAGAATAGGTTCCATTAAGTGCATCTTAGCAGCCTTTTTTCAATAAAATTATTGCTTTAGTTAGTTGATGTATAAAATAATTATAATACTGAATTATGACATAAATTAAAGACTATAAATAGAAAATAAAAAATATAAAATAACTTTAAAAAAACGCTTTTATCAATGCATTGAAAAAGAAAAAATAATTTTTTCTCAAAAATCTGGAGGTCAAAACGAAAATCGTAAAAGCGTGAGGCGCTCAAAACAATAGGAGAAAGATATAAAACCACTATGATTATCATAAGAAACGACATTATATTAAACATTCACATCATATAAAATATATTATAAATGTGATTACAATTCTAATTTACTTACAGCTTTTTTAAATCCGCCTCACGCTTTTCCAATTTTTGTTTTCACTTCCAGACTTTTCAGGAAAACTTTTTTTCTTTTTTAATGCATTGGTAAAAGCGGTTTTTTTAAAGTTATTTCTTATATTTATTTTTCAACTTGGTTTCAGTTTGCATACTTAATTTTGTGGTGCAAAAATATGTTATTTTAAGTTAAACTCATTTCAAAAATTAAATTTTAGTATTTTTTGATAATATTTTATTTTGAAATAAAGGTGATTTCATTGTTATTGAATTAAATAATTAGTTTAAGTGGAGATATATAATAAGTTGGATTTTTTCTTCAAAAGAATCGTTACTTCTATTCTGCATACTTTTGTGATTAAGTGCATTTTCCTAATACATAATTATTGCTTAATATATTAGCATACGATTAGAACTAGTTAACTGTGGTTAGTGGTACAACCCCGTCTTTTTCTTGCATTTTCCCCAACTTGCGTTATAGTAAAAGCTTCCAAATAATCAGATAAATTCTATACGACCTCATTATTTCTATGCGTTAAGGAATTGTGTCTCAAGGGGCAATGTTTGTTCTCATTAGCACGGAAATTTCCGAGGCAGAAGATTTCTGAAATAAGACTCCAATTGCTTTTTGTTTATGATTTCTTTGATTCTTGAAAAACAAATTCCCATCGGCTTTCCATTTTTTCTTCATATAGACATAAAAGAATAAATGGCGCTCTTAAAGAAGCGATGGATGGAAGGCTAAGTTTTTTTCGTTCCAAAGAGAGTTAATCTTATTCAGTTATTTAAAGACGCTGTGAAA
>BGPR01045510.1:0-12300 GCA_013235015.1 Araneus ventricosus | reverse complement strand
TTGCAGCAAGTTTGATTTGCAAAGAGGTGGCGCTATTTGTCACATCGAACTTGCTACAAGTTCGATTCAAGTTTGACGCGTCAAATTTTGCCATGCCAAGTCAAAAACAAACTTGCTGGAAACTTACGTGCTATCTGGGTCAGAGTCTATCTGGCCGAGTGGTTCGAGCGTCAGATTTAGGAAGCGGCAGGTCGCGGGTTCTAATCCGAAGTTGTGTTTGTACTCTGTTTTTGCTATGGTTTGCAATGAGTTTGACGTGACAAGCTTGTGGCAAATTTGACGCGTGGTGACTATCTCGTTTGTGTTAACGTGCTGCAAACTTGTTTCAAGCTTCCTGTCTTGTCGTGTCAAATTTTTTGCAAGCTTGCAGATTTGCAGAGTAAGATTGCTGCAAACTAAAATTGCTATCTGAGTAACCATTCTAAAATCAACCGAAAAAATCTAACAATAAGTAATGTTTGTCTGCTTCCATAGGTTTGTACTTTTTCAACATTACTAAGCATTGTGGCTAAACTTAGCTGTTAAATTGCGTCTTAGTCGGCTTTCATTCATTGGAATTGGAAAATGTTGCTTTTGACAGCAGTCTAGATACGGGGTCTTTTCAATTGCTCTGCAGGTGAGGGTTTTCTCAAACTACAGGCACTGCCTGGATCTAAGTTATCCAATTGGCCCGTAGTTCAATAACAGGCTGAATCTCAAGGGGGGAAAATTATATATAAAAATCCTTTTCTCACAACCCTTAGTTTAGTAGGATTAGCAACACTCTTACAGAATGATAAGACTCCGTTGCTGCATAATAAAGAAATTGGAAGTTCGAAAAACTAGACAATAATACATTCGTTAGGAAGAACCCAGATAGCAATTTTAGTTTGAAGCAATCTTGCTCTGCAAATCTGCAAGCTTTCAAAAAGTTTGACACGGCAAGAGTGCAAGCTTGAAACAAGTTACAGCAAACGAGTTAATCACCACACGTCCAATTTGTCACAGGCTTGCCGCGTCAAACTCATTGCAAACTATAATTAGAGCATTATAAATTAAATTATATATAAGCAGAGTGCGAGGACACCCTCGGATTCGAGCCAGCGCCATCTCGTTTCCCAAACCTGTCGTCCTAACCAGTCGGGCAGCTAGGCTCTGAGAGGAGAAGATACATTGAGCTAATAGATCGTGCATACGAAATGAAAATATGATTTGAAGTCTAAGAGAGAGCGATTTTCGCTAATAACTACGTTTTGCTAGTGGAATAAATTATGAAATTAAGGTTCAAAAGTAATTACTTTTTAAAATGGGACAAAATGTAAGTTATTATTTTTCAACAAACGTTGACTGTTTTTTGGGTTTAATTTTGTTTATAAACGTTAAAATTTCAACATTAAGAAAAAGGCGATATAGTTTTCTTTAAAGTGCAAGTTCTGTATTTAGTAAAAAGATGGAGAATTTTTCAAATTTTCTTTTATAAAAATCATTGATTTATTGAATTAATAAGAAGGAGATGCTATTAAAAATCGGATGTTTTTTTAAAACCGAGACAAAGATTATTTGGAAGTGTGTTATCATTTTTGCGGCAAGCTTATTTTGCAATCGTTTTGTGAAGCTTGTCGTAACAAGTTCACAGCAAACTTGTTTTGCAAGTGGGTTGGTCGATTATGCTTTGTTACTTTGTAGGAAGTTTGCTGCAAAGTTGCCACATCAAGTTTGTCATGACAAGCTAATATCCAGAAAAATCAAACTTGCTGCAAGTATACATGCTATCTGGGAAAGTGCACGTTGAAACGCTTGAACTTTTCACATATGAGGAAAATGGACCACCAAATTCAGAAGCATAAACTTATTTTGTGTGTGGGTGGGGGAGGAGGTATAATGCAAATTAATTGAATCACATACTTTATTCCGTATCAATAATTATTTTAATTTCGTTGTTGTTTTAAAACAATTCAAATTTTACGCATTAAAGAGAAATGGTTTGGAAAATGTTTTTTAATCTTTCATCTAAACTAAACTAAATAATTCACTTTAATCAATCATTTGACTGAACTAAAAGAGTGACTTTGTTTTCCAAACAGAACCCACCCTTTGAAAGTCGCTTGATTCTTAATAATTTCCCAAATGTTACCCGCAGCATCTGATAACAATTTAAAATTACGAAATCCTCTCGCATTAGCTCATGCCATCATTATGTTAATCGGGAGAATCAAACTAGTCTGCAATTTAAAATATATGATTATATTTTACAATGCAGTGGTAGCTTGTTTGTTAGAGCTGAATATCTACAGCACACCCTATAGCTATTGCACTAGATTCTTTAAAGTTAACCTTCTTATACAGCTGTGGTGTCTTGACCTATGTGCGACCAAATAAATGCAAAGCTTAGGTTGACCTAAGTATTTTTATTTTACACAGCTATAATTTAAAGAACAATTCTTGCATAGAAATCTGGACTAAATATTTATATACAGAGTTCGTTCACCACAATTCTAGGATGTTAAAGTTCGATGGAGTCGTAGTTCGACAAGAGATGTAAATTAATATAGGTTGGATAGCTTCCTCTTATCAGTGTGATAGCTTAAGCACGATACTACAAGGAGTGCTCGCAATTCGATGAGCCGAGATTTCGGAATACTGCCGATTTCTCAGTGTTCGTTGTCCAAGTTCGAATTAATTCGAGACTTTAAATCCAAGCTGATCACGCAGCTCTTTCTGCGCTCCGGAGTCTGAAAACCACGTTCGAGACCCCTAAATCGGTTCTTTTCCGTTCTCCTCGTTTCCAACTCAACATTCCGTTTTTATCCCCTACCTCGAGGGGTGGAGCTCCGCCTTCCTTTCACTCCACTGGACAATCGTCTTCCTGGTCGACCAACGTCTAAACTTCCATATTCCCAATGGTCAACTCCGACCGTGGGAAGGTTCCTGGGTTTCCTCACCACAGGAGCTATACAGGTGTGACATGAAAGAGTACCGCTAATCTCCTCATAGCCGACCCCAATGCGCTCTCTGACAGATATTTATTTCTGTGCATTGAGGTCACTTTCTGCTTGCAGCTATTATCCTCGGGAACGTCTCCTTAATGACCACCAGGTGCAGCTGGCCTGCGGCTGAAATGAAAGGTACTCGACTCTTTTCTCGTGGGAACTGTGCTCGCGGGAAGGGAAAACATCACAATATATAGCTTTGAAATAATAAAAGAAAAATTATCCTATGTTTCGCACATGCTCAGTTAAAAATTATATTCTAAAATTACTGATATTTCCTCGAATTTTGGTTCAGTTATATTAACGTCCCATTTTGAAGCAACGCGAGAGCTATTTTGGACGGCCCTCGTAATTTTGAACCGCGTTCAGATAACAAGAACAACGTTTGAGCTGCCCACCTCTCCAAACTTCCACACCACAGCAGCGGGAGGACGTATGGCCACTACTTATGATTTAATGTGGAACAGGCCCCATACACGGCGGATCTTCAGTGGAATCGGGTCTCGAACTTGGAACCCGCTGGCCCCAAAGCAAAGACCTTACAACTTGGCCACCGCGGTCTTGGCATGCTTGCAATTTTAAAGTATTTACTTGCAATTTTAATGCTTTTCTTGCATTTTGTCACATATTCTGAAATTTTCGTATAATTTGGATGAATGTTATAAACAATAAACCCTCGGGAAAATTTGATATTTTTTTTTAAAATAACCTTTATATCTTCCCGAATATGCCTGCTATTGTGACGAAAACGCATATAAATATTTCTCATAGCAAACAAATCCATTGATGCAAGTTGCAAATCATTATCATCTTTTTTTTGAGACAGGTTAAGCCGAAATTCTTTTCTTCTTAACTTTCTGATCAGTCCCCTAAATGCCCTTGTGACCGAATCTTCACTGTAAAATGTGAATTCAAGCATATTATTTACATCGTCGAAGTTCAAAGGCAGTTCGTCCAGGCCTTCTGGGGAAATTCGAAAAAATGTGTAAATCCGAAAACTGTCCGGAATACTTTTGATCATATAGTGTATATGAGAGCTGAGTTATAATTTCCCCTTAGTAATAACCAGTGGCGTAACTAGGGTGGGGCAGGTAGGTAGGGCACGTGTCCTGGGCGCAAATGCAAGGGGGCTCAAAATTAAGGAATCGATTGGTTGTATTTAAAATAAAAGTAGTTTTTTTGAAGTTCTTATTCCCAAGATTCTTAAAAACTGAAATAGCTTCAACAAAGTGAGGGAAAATCTTAAGGATACAGTAATTTTTACAGCCCGAAAACCTCAAGCTGCGACAACATAACAGTAATATTATGTTTCAGAGATTTTCTGGCCGAAACCCCGATTAATGAAATTAAAAGCTCGTTTAAAAGGAAGGTCGCTTCCCAGATCTCCGTCTCGGTTGTGTTGGAGATAAGGGAAGATGATTAGGGATGATTATCTCCGTAGGGTTTCTGATGGTTTTTCACGGTATGCATGATTGATACTGACTGGAATCAGTTTCTTCGGAAATTGGTGATAAATGGTTAGCAAAAGTGTCATTCCCATTTTCAATCAGCAAAGAGTGAAGGATGGAAAATAAAACTCCATTTTTTTGGTGTAGTGAAAGACCACTACTGTAATTTTAAAAGATGTAAGTTCGCTATCTTTACATTATTTTTAGTACTGAATATTTCCATAATTTGTATGATGAAAATGAGATAGTGTTTATTTTAATTTTTATTTCGCAAAACCCATATGCAGTTGTTCTGCCATATGCAACCAAACAAAAAATACTGAGAGAGAGAGAGAGAAAATACCGCGTAAAGTTGTGTAGTTGCTGGAAAAAATTATCAGTCCGTATTGACGTTGAAATCAAGAAAAAAGAAAGCTATTTCTTTAATAATTAACTAGAACAAATACATAAAGAAGAGAAATTTAATTTCTGCCGTAATGTGAAGTGTTTTCTTGCCTCACTGAGTTACGTATCTCAAACAGCTTCTTCATCATCATCATCACTGAGTTACGCTTTTGTCGCCAATTAATTTTACTGCTAACAAACGTATTAAAATTTGCCTTGACTATCAAATCATTAAACTACCAATACTTAACCTAAAATAATTATGTAAATATGACAATCATTTTTATTGTAATCCTCATATTTAATACATTTACAAACATTTTCGTACTAAAGTATTGTAATTCTAAACACTTTTGCTTCATTAAAAGCCAGAAAAGTTAATTTATAACATTTCGAATACCCTAAAGCCTTCAAAATTTATGAATAGAAATAATGTATCGCTTTTTTATGAACACAAATAATGTATACTAAAATAATAAGGAATTGCAATTGTACATGTCATAATCAAATTATAATAACGTTGCAAATTTATTTCATGTTTGAATCAGCATTTCGCCCCCCCCTTAAATAGCGTATCCCCTAATTTCATGCAATGAATTTCAATTTTGTCATCAAGTTCTAGATAAAACATTATTAAACTTTATTAGTTGTAAATTTTGATTAATGTATTTAAAAACATGTATGAAATTATCTATATTATATAAAACGCTTCTGCGTGGCGCAAAAAATATCTAGTGTTGAGAAATGCTTTTGGCAAAAAGGACCCTATTATCTTTTTCCATGTGGCAACGACTAAGTTTATATCTACCAATCTATCGAACCCCCACGCCAAGTCTTTGCTATGATTACAGGACTTTTTTCGATCGTCGACTGCTTTTGAAGTTGCATTATAAACCTTTAACGAACTTTGCAATATGTAGAAGAGAGCAGTGCAAGAGAATCCCTGGAAAGATTTGCTGAAGATCGGCAGAAATGCCGCCGATAGGCTTAGGCGAGCCGGAGCGTTTTTTTGTGATATTAATTGTGTCTATTTACTTGTGTAAAATAAAATTAAATAAAAAGCGAGAACAATTATACTCAGAAAAGTTCTCTACACGCTTTCGGAGATGATTAAAGGTATACTGTTTCAACGTGTATATATAGCAGATTGATTTTTTAGCCACCGTTAATGGAAGGGATGAATTACCACATTGCTTATTGGTGACTGATAATGTTGCTATTGCTTTTGTGTTAACATATTATAAAGATATATTTAAAATTTTGTTAAAAAAAAGCAAAATTTTGAAATTAAGACTATCAATTAAAATAAAAGCAAAATACTATTATGGGTTTAAATTTGAATATAGAATGAACATGTTTCGCAGCTATTATTTTCTTTAACTGTCCTTTCAGCTAAAAGGTTGCAAGATGGATTTTTACCATGTAGACGATCAAGAATTTTCTGAGATTTAAAACACAAATGAACTACATGAGAAAACACTATATCTTTCTTTGGCTAAATTTTGTTGAAATTACTCATACGTGGGAAGCTTTTCTGTGTAATCTTAATATAAATAAAAGTCATTGTGTTATGTTGTGGTATGTATGTGGTCACATCTCCTCCTTAAACAAATGGTTTTCAAATATTTTTTGCTTATTTTAAGACAGGGGAAGACACTTATGAACTTTTCCAAAAGTTAATTAAACAGGCATTAATTAGAATTAACGAAACCGTTTTTCCGCCTGTCTTCGGAGAAAACTGCCAACCACAAAATATTTTATTACTCATCCTAAAGTTCAAATTTTAATCCTTTTCAATGATACAATACTTTATTTCTCATATTTCCTTCCGATTGTTATTTTTAAATACGAGGACGATTTTGAAATAACGAAGATTTATATTACCCATTGCTAGGCAACGGTTAGACTTTTAACTATCTTCACCTTTATTTGACCATTATTTTATAATATCATAATATAATAAATGTATGTGCAATGGTCTTATTTGTTACGCTTCATCCAAACTACAAAATCGATTTGGATGAAAATTGGCAGAGTTGTAAGAAACCCAGGAAGGAATTGGGGTGGTGACATCATGCGAATTCATATTTTTGATAATAGATAAAAAATTAACAAGTGATTATGATGAAGATTACCTATTTATTTTCAATCAACTGTCAGTGATCCTTAAGGAATGCGTAACAAAATGAAATGTCACGTGATCCTTCAGAAAAGCGGCATGGGGAATGACGCATGTAAAGTCATGATCACGGATCTTTAGAGAAAAGAAAATACCACTGAAAATAAACGCCGGACAGAAAACTAATGGTAGATATGAAGATAGTTCCAAGAGTTTTAGATTAAAATTAAAAAAAGTTAAGTAAACTAACAAGAAATATCGTTCACGTTTACTTTCAAAATAAGAATTAATTTAGTGGAAAGGTTGCCAATATTATTCTTTATCTCTCTTCATCGAGATACAAGATTTTTTTTTGGGTTAAATTCAACCAAACGATTAGCTTAATTACAATATTCCTTAATGTTAATGTAAGAGCTGTTTAAACTGATTTAAATAGAAAGGATTACCAAAACCCAAAGAACGGAATTCAACGTTTACTAAGAAGAATCAATTCTGAGCTTGGCGTTGATAGTTGCCAAATAGATTTGCTAGATTGCTTAAATAGGAAGGTTACCGGAAAACGTCTTAACTCAAAATAACAAAACCAGGGATCGTCCATTGACGTATATGATATGGTTGTCAGAGTTTTTAGAATAGGAAGGTATATTTTGTATTATGTATTCTTTTAAGCAGTAGAAGCAGATGACATATAGCATGGTGGATGATATATTCCAAACAGCAGATGATACCATTGAGTACAATGATGTAATTTACAGTAACGGAGAATTAAATTAGTCGTCCAATTATGTATTATCAACCGTGAGAACTTTTGATTTCCTCTTTCTACATATAACGAAACATTTACATTCGTTAATTTAAAAAAAGTAGCAATTCAAATTCTTCGCGGACGAAGTCGCGGGTAACAGCTAGTATTTCATAAAAAAGAGTGCATATTTAAAATTTTGGTTCAAAAAGCAACAATTTTGTAAATTTTGAAAAAAAGCTATCTTATCTGTTTTAAAAAGCTAAAAGTAAATAATTATTATGGGTTTTAATTTTGAATAGTTAATTTGAGTATGTTTCAAGCCACTATTTCGTTAACTGTCCTTTTTTAGCTAAAAAGGTTGTAAGATGGTTTACTTCTTTCTACGACAAGAGACGATCAAGAATTTTCTGAGATTTAAAACAAATGACTGCACTGAGAAAAACACTATATTTTTCTTGACTAAATAATTGTTGGAATAAGTATGTATACATGTGGGAAAGATTTTCTGAATTACATTCCATTGTATAGAGGGGACATTTGAAATTTTGGTGGAAAAAGCAATTTTTAAAAATTTATTTTAAAGATTTAGAAAAGGCTGTCTTATCAGTTTTAAACTTAAAATTTTAGTGGAATGAAGTTATGTTGAAATAAAGTTTTGAATAAATAATCAAAAGTGTATGCCAAGAAGTTTTAAATTTCTGATTGATGAAAATAATTTTGATTTTTAATCATCTTTGGATTATAAATATTACCTTTCAAATTTCTTTCTAACATTTACATATATATCTGTGCTACCAGAAGATTTTAATTGTAGAAACTGATGAAAAATTAATTTTAGGAGTTCGTGCAATTTCAAATAATTTAAATTTACTTTTATTAATTAATGTACTTATAATTTCCTAATACTAGCAGAAACGGATAACTGTACGGCAAGCGTGTGAAGCGAGCTGTTTTCACATAGTGATCCCGGAAGAATCATGTGATTCTTTGGTGTCGGTGAGCGGAGCGAGCAGGGGGTGTTATATATATAAAGATTTTATAACAACTGTGCTAGGACACCCAGTGTCTTCATGTAGCGAGTGAAGCGAGCAGGGTTTGCGTAGCAAGCCCTGAAGGATTGCAGCGCAATCCTCCTGGGGGTTGGCGAGCTTTAGCGAGCAGGTGGCAGAGCCCCCTAGTATGATGAATTATATTAAATATATTATGTTATTATGACTTTTGAATGTTTGTATCTGTGTTAGCAAAAGATTTCCTTCAATGTTCAGAGTTATTATATACTGTCTATAGGGAAAAAAGTAATGCATAAGTGTGGGATTCCGTACGATTAAACAGAATTCCCACAGAGAGATTACCTTTAAGGGGTAAGTGGATCGGAATTAGGTCTAGGGGATTTATTAGAGTTTCAGTCACATTAAATTTAAAACAAAATATTACATAAAATAAACGAAGAAACTTCAATTTAAATATAAAACATTTATTTAAAAACTAGAGGGAGAATTTTACAGGGGGGAATATATACAAAAGAAAGATAACAAGGAGTTTAATGATTGATTGACATGAAGACGTAATTACTTGAGCTAGATTACCAATGGGATAGACGTTAATGGGTTAAAAGTAATTATTTGTATTAGTGATAGCCAGAAGGAAAAGTTAAATGGGATATAGTTACTGTAACATGGTTAACATCGGGCGTCTTAACTGCGCCGTACAGAGTAGCCTACATTCTAGCGAAAAGAGAGGGATGACGAGAGAGGGTTGCCGGTTTGCGCCTCTCTGGGCGTGCTCCTTGGTTTTGTGAGGAAAAAGAGGGTGCTGTTCATGACGTATCATGAGCATACTCTAGGCTCCATCTATCATATATTATAATCTAGCTTTGACAATTCTTATTTCCGCCGCGATTAAATTATGCTTATTGGTAATATCCTACATAATTTTTTTTTATTTTTATTCGTATGTGTGTGGGTTCTTTTTTCGATTGATTTAGAGATTTGTACACTGTAGTATTGTCTGCTACAAGAAATGAGCTTTTTCCTTTTTCGCTTCCTTGGTCCAAGATTGTCCAGTGCCTGCGTGCAGGAGGTCAGTTAAAGGTCACTTTCTCACCACATTACGAGCGGGGGAGGCTATAAGGTCACTCTGAAATAGCGCCTGACAACAAGCTTGTCCAATCAGGCGTTGTTTTTTTTCGGTGACGCAAGGCCGGAGTGTGAAGAGGGGCTTGATCCCTTCACTTGAAAAAGGATGATTCGAGAATCGAGACGTGCTGCTGGATGATTTTTTTGGAAGAAAGAAAAAAAATGGTGTATATACGTCGTTCCGGTGTGGACGGTTTGAATTGTGTCCTTCTTGCTCAGTTTTTTGCACGAGAAAGAGTCGTGATGCATAACTATTGATGAAGGAGGAATCCGACCAATTTTGGATATCGCAGGGACCGAACAGATAAGACCTTTTCATTTATCAGTATATTTTTTTACGTATTTCATGGCGGACTACAATTTTTGCATCCAATTCTTACCCCCTTTCCATGAAAAAAAAGAGAGGAAACTTCAGGACTATACTGTAAAGATTTCTCGGACTTTTTGAGTTCCTAGGTTCATGACATTAAGTTTTTTTTTTTTCGCGAATGTTGATCAACATTATAGTTTAAGAAAAGGGGCCCCCTGCTAATATGTAGCCTAGAGATTAAGTTAATGTCAGATATTGTTTTTGTGTATTAATATAAATAAATCTTTTAGTTGCCTTTTTTTCAGGTGTAATTCTTTTTTTTTTGTATTCATGTCTGACATTGTTAACTTTTCCTTTTTTTATATTTGTGCGTGATATCTTTCCTTTTTTTATTTTTAGTAAAAAGGGTACTTGAAATATATACGAAGGAATTAATTCAACAGATGCATTTTTTTAATCTAATGAACTGCAGTTTTATATATCTAAGTGTTTATATGTTATATTATATAATATCAAGTTAACAATTTAGCAATTTATATATTTAAGTGTTTCAATCCATCAAGTAAACAACTTAACAATTTTGGTATATATGATATTATATTATGGATAATAACAATTTAACAATTTATGCTTTTATATAACAATTGGTAACACCATAACATACACATTTATATTATTTTTCAAATGCGAGATAAATGAAATGCAAATGTACAGTTAAAATTTAGCGAAATTTTGGTAAAAAAATTTGTAAATACTATCAACTCAAAATTGTTTTATATGTCATTTTTAAAGTTTATCTTCACTTTTAATCTTTGCACTCCCCAGCATAAAGTTTCCGAAAAGAAAATGAGGATCCTATTACAAAAGAAAAAAGAGGGGGAATTTCGATATTTGCCCAGGGCGCCATTTTATATAGGTACGCTACTGGTAATAACCCTTCAAATTTGAAAGATTAGATGTCGAAAAGAACACCTACACCATACCCTGGTAGCACAGAAATATTATATAATGTTTGCACAATGTTATACAATATTATGAACACCGAGGAACACCGAATACTGTAATAAAGTATTGTATTGTATGTATCAGTATTTCCGAGATACTAAATTTTCACAAATAATATAAAAACAATGTTCATTTATAAAAATCTTCACTTTAACTCAGGATAGCACTCGATTGGAGGCTTTATTACAAAAACATCACTGGAACAATTATTCTTTAAGATGCTGAATATTATATCATACTATACAATACAATGCCCATGATATTTTGATTTCTATATTTATCGACGTTTATCAGTATTTTAAGGTGAAGTTATTCTTATGTCCGACAGATGGCAGCACAAAAATACCGTAACACTTTATTATTCAACGTTGAATCTTATTTTGAGGTGAAGTTATTCTTATTGGTCGCCAGATGGCAGCATTGTAATACAATAACACTATATTATTCAATATCCTGAAAAAGTATTTAAAAAATGTTCATTTGAATAATAATGTTTACATAGTCATTTTGTTTTACTGTATATAAAAGGCGGGCCGGATTCAACTAATGAAGTTAACCATAAAACAGCTCTCACATATGGATTGTCTAAGAAAAAAAAATTAGTGTTATTCTCATCGTAAAAATATGCACGTGATTTTTTGTTGCGAATCTTGTACTTGATTTTTAATCAATAACGTTATTATAAATGTTCAAGGCGTCTTGTAATACATTAAAAGAGGAATAAATAAATTTCAAATTTATTTGAAAACCTTTCAAACATATTATTATAATTACTTTTAAACCTTTATTGCCTTTTAATTTATTAAAATTAGCAAAATTGTAACGATAAAAGATAATTTAATTAAGAAAACTATTCAGATTAATTGTGAATGAACATGAAATTTCGCAGAGATCCGAACTTTGTAACTACATTTCATTATCATCATTTACGCTCACTGATGTAAGTCTCGCTGGTCAAGCGGTAAGGTGTCTGCCGCGTGTGCGAAGGTCCGGGGTTCAAAGCTCGCTGTAAGTAGATGTGTTCAAAAAATAGCGAAGAACCTAGAAGTTCGGAATTCGTGATTAATTTTCTTCCATGCTTCTAAAATGTATTTTTAAAATATTCACTATAATGTTATATTATATAATATTATTCAGCAGTACAATATTATTTAATATGGTATAATATTATTCAGTATAGTACAA
>BGPR01045509.1:0-12300 GCA_013235015.1 Araneus ventricosus | reverse complement strand
GGCGCTGTCGTTTCGCTCGCTTGTCTTTAGCTCTCTTCCTCTGCGAAACTTTAACAGCTCCAGTTCACTTATACCTGTCTGTGTGAGCGCCTGAGTGGTGCATCTTATTCATGTTTTTAATAAAGAAGAGTTTACGGATCAAAACTTGTATTCAATTCCCACGCCTTCATGTGGTAGCAGATTAGCGTGGTTTAAGGATTAAATTGGTAAGCTTCTGTTTGAAACTTGTCCTCGCTGTGTGCAACTAGGAAAACTAATACTCAAGCATAGAGAAGCTTACTGTGCCAGAACTGACAGGTTCCAACTACTTTATTTGGGCTTTAAAGATGAAAGTCGCGCTTTCTCTAAAAGACTTATCGGTGATTGAAAGCGAAAAACCCATAGGTTTGGAAGGTAAAGCACTAAGTGATTGGACTACCAAAAACGAGGATGCAGTTTCGTATGTAAAGCTGGCTCTGTCTGATGAACAGGCCTTGCAATATGCCAATGAGGATAATGCTAAAACTTTGTGGGAAAAGATTAAATCTGGAAAGATTAATTACTGGACAAGCTGAAGACCGGAAAATAGATGCAGGAAACGAGCTACGCAATCTCCGACTTTGTGAAAAAGAAAAGATAAGTGATTATATTGCCAGAACAAGAGGTTTGGCAACAAAATGTGGACCTTTTGGTTTTGATGTGACTGAACGAGAATTGGCCTTCTATGTGGTGTGAGGGTTGACAGGAAAATATGATAAGATCCGTGAGGTATTGAAGACTCGCGTGAAAAATCCATTGACCTTCTGGAAACTCTACGTGAAGAAGAAACTCTACAAAATAATGTAGGAATGCCAGCTGAAGTTTTGAACCCGGATTTTGCATTCACAGCTGTTAGAAGACAACGACAAAAGCGAGTGTGTTATTTCTGCCGTAAACCTAATCATGTTATGAAAGATTGTTTTATTCGGAAACGAATCCAT
Source organism: Araneus ventricosus (assembly GCA_013235015.1). Lineage (NCBI taxonomy): Eukaryota > Metazoa > Arthropoda > Arachnida > Araneae > Araneidae > Araneus > Araneus ventricosus. The sequence goes on along the minus strand of BGPR01045509.1, from coordinate 11,341 downwards.
GCACAAAAGAAATCAAGGTTCTATAACTCGTCGAGGAAAAATAAGGACTTGGAGGCCTTGGCTTTATCTTCAGAAGTAGAGGAGACGTTAACTAAGCATGTGTAGATTTTAGACAATGGAGCGTCTACACATATGATGAAGGATAGAATTTGGTTCGAGAACTTTTTCATCTGCTAGAGAAGTGTTTTTAGCAGGTAAAGACTCTAAACTTAAGTCTTATGGTATAGGTAATGTTAAAGTTAAAAATGTATATAAAGGAAATCGTATCAAAAATGAAAATGTAATTTATATAGCAGATTTAAGATGCAATTTGATTTCTTTAACAACATTAATGTCGAAAGGATTTAAGTGTGTTTCTAAGTTTGACTCTATGCTAATAATTGATAAACATGGCAATGTTGTAACAAAAGCATTTAAGAGAAATAATCGTCTTGCAATATATTTGAAGCCTTTAAATGAATATAATATTGAATGCAACTTAGTAGAAAATCCTAATGATTCATATGAAATCTGGCATAAAAGATTGTGTCATTTGAATCAACAATACATGCTACAGATGAAGTCGGTAATAGATTTTAACTTAAATTCTAATTTTCGGTGCGATTCATGTAACCTAGGTAAAATTACGAGGAAATTTTACCCTCCTATTAATAATGATCAAAGTAATGATGTATTGGAATTAATTCATGCTGATCTTTGTGTTCCTTTACATGTAGAATCATTGGAAGGTTCAAAATATTTATCAATTGTAGATGACTATTCAGGAATGTATTTCAGTTTTTTTCTTGAAGAGTAAAACTGAAGTGTTAAGTACATTTGAAAAGTTTAAAGCGAAGTATGAAAACTTGCGTGATAAACGTATTAAGCGTTTACGGACCGATAATGGTCTAGAATTTCTTAATAAAGAAATGACTGCATATCTGAATAAATTTGGTATTATGCACAAAAAAACTATACACTATAATGCTGAAAGTAATGGTAAAGCTGAGCGCGCCATAACGGTAACTGTTGAGCGAGCTAGAATTGCTCTCCATGAAAGTAACTTGCCATTGAATAGCAGTAACCTATAGTACGCATGTATCAAATTTGACACCCCGTAAAGGAAAGGCTAAATTACCTATTGAAATTTGGGAAAGTAAAACTCCTAAACTTAGTTATCTTAAAGTTTTTGGAAGTCTAGCTTATTTCCATGTCCCTAAAGTCAAGCGGAAAAATTTCAGATGCCAGGCAAACGTGGAATAATGTTAGGTTATGCGAGAGAAAGACGTGGATATAGAATTTGATATCGAACAAAAATGCGTAATTGAAGAAAGAGCAGTTAAGTTTAATGAGAGTGTGAAAGGTAGTAAATATCTAAATAATTCCCCTGAAAATTTGTGGGAAATTGATACTTTAATTAATAATGAGGATGTTAACGTTAAACTTAAGGCTAAATCTGTACATTTGGATAGCAATCCTGGGTCTGCAGATGCACCTCTAGATGAGATTATTTCCAAAATTGGTCGTCTATTAGTTCGACAAAAGAGAGATCTGAGGAAATAAACCAAAAACGTATTCTTGAAATTGAACAAGACTTATTAAATCGTGGTGTTAGAAGGTCTTAATGATTAAAAGAAATGAAAAACGCGAATATTGTTGAGATTCCTAAGGATTATTTTGAGGCCCAGTGAAACCCAAATTGGCCTAATTGGAGAACTGCAATGGAGGATGAGATAAAATCCTTAAATAAACATAAAATTTGGGAATTGGTTAATAAACCTGATAATACTAAGATTGTTAAAAGTTAATGGGTTTACACAATTAAAAATGACTCTAAAACTCCAAAATTTAAAGCTCGATTGGTTGCTAATGGGTTTTATCAAGTTAAAAACGTAGATTATTTAGAATCTTATTCACCTATTGTTAATATTGATACTTTTTGTCTTTTAATTGCTTTAGCTGCTAAACTAAATTGATCTGTGAACTTTTTTTATGTGAAAACTGCTTATCTTCACAGTAATTTCGAGGAAGAGGTATACATGACAACACCTGGTTACGAGTTCCAAACAGAGTGTAAAGTATATAGATTAAAGAAGAGTATTTACGAGCTTCCGCAGTCCAGTAGAAACTGGTATTTTAAATTAAAATCTGAATTAGAAAGAAATGGTTTGAAAGAAATTGCCTCTGTTATGTGCAGTGGCGGACTGGCCAGGTTGCCAGCTTGCCCGATGGCAAGTGGGCCCCCTTAAACATAATCCAATATGGGCCCCTAGGATATGTGTGTGTGAAACAAAGAGAAAGGGAATAACTTTTTTTCTAGAGAAATTCTCCTGCAAACAAGCACAATAGCAAGTAATTTTATTTCCTTTACACAACCTCTTTTGTGCCAGGCTGGGACGCACTGACCACTCACATCACCCCCGGCAAGAAGGAAGAGATGACCCCTCTGTGGAAGAAGGGTGCGGTCTCGGGAGGTTGCGAAACAACATGCTCTTTTTTGTTGTTTGTGCATTTTACGGTCGTAAAACTGATGGGCAAGCCAACTAAGAAAATTGTCTTTTCCGGGCGGTACAATGGGCTGTATAATTTGACCAAATAGCATCTATGAAATTTGGACCCTCGCTCTTTCTTTTATTTATGTCTTTGGGGGAATCTTATTTGTTCAAGACTACAACGTTGTAAAAAAGCTGAAAGGGCCTCAATTGTATACGATATGGATGTAATTGTATGGATATCAATTGTATGGATATGTACAGGATTTCGGTGTTTCTTTTGTGACAAATAATTGGGGAGATGTATTCCTGTTTTTAGTCAGCAGAGTGAGTGAGTGAGAGAGAGTAGGACATGCATATTTTACAGAAGGAGAAAAAAAGCTTTGAGAGGTGATATCTTTTTTTTCTTTTCCTATTTTTACATTGCTTTTGTAATATTAAATACTAACCGCCTTCTATGACCAGCTGAAACCTTTGCATTATTAACTGTATTAATTTAATTATGTCACCCAATTTTGTTTAACATATTTACTTCTTGGTAAGCTGAAGTCATTCATTGTTACAAAAGACCAAGAAATGAATTAGTTAAAAAATTTTAAAACACTGGACTGGGAATGTATTAGTATTGAACTAAATTCTGATGCAGTATGTGCTGCATCTAATGAAATTAATGACTTCGATGCTTACATTTAACAGATAAAAAAGTCCAAAAATCCTGAGATTCAATGAAGGATTTTTTTAGGTAAAGCATAATTTTTAAGTAAAGCATAATTCTAATTCAAATTACAATTATTACACTTAATTATCTTAATATTATAGAGTAAATATTTAATCTAATTAAACACAAAATGAATAACATAATCTCTAGGGTAACGAATGATCTAATGACATTAGTGAATTTTCAAAGCTAAAGATAAAGAACAGATTAAGAAACTCATTGTCTAAAGAGAAATTTGAATTCTCTCTATGTTGGTATCTATTGGAAAGGAATTGTTCGATGATTTGCCATCTAGTAAACTCAAACTCTTACTGACCTGTATTTTATGTAGAGGATCGCATGTAACACAGTTCTGCACTTTTGAGCTGTTAATCTTTTGAAGTAAGAAGTATTCTTTAAAATTATTGAAATTGGTAAATGGTTAGTTCTATAATTTCAGTTTGGTTAAAAAAACTCTCAAAATAACAATGCTGTTTCAAAATTACAGTAAAGTATACACCCACCAAAATTATTTAAAATTCAATCATAAATTTGTTTTTGTATTTGGCATTTCTTACTTCTAATAATATGTACAATACATGCACACTATAAATAGTAATTTGAGGAGCGAAGTGAGGCCCTGTTTTCACCCGCCCGTTCGACATTTCGTCTTTTTATTTTTGTCACACAGTCACGACCAAATGCGTTGTTTGGTTTTCTTCGAATTTGGCAAGAATGTTCTTTGATATCAGCGGAAACGACTTTTGAATAAAGATTTTTATTTTTTTTATTCCATTTCAAGATGGTGGGCGCTTTAACGGTTCCGTTTCATATAATGTTTTGTTTTTTTCAACGATTGTAGACGAACGAAACTCCGTTCCCAATGCTTCCAAAGATACCTCTAATAATAAAAAGTTACATTTAATTCTAATTTGGCTGATATTGCTAAAATCAGACATTTAATTGTAATTTCATTAATACTAATTAAAGCAGAGACTTTTATAAATAATTTGAATTCAGAAAATAAATGGCTAAACTTTTGAAGACTGAAACGAAGAGCAGATTTTTTTTGGAGGGGAGAGGTCTACTGTTCACAGATCTACTAATTTATATAATAGATTTTTAGATAAGGAATATATCATATACATTTATTGATTTTAATTTATTATATTTTAAATAAATAAAATTTAAATATATATATATATAGAAAAATGAGACCAATTTTGATATGAGTGGGCCCCCATTGACTGCTGGCAACCGCTATTTTCAGACCTAGTCCGCCACTGGTTATGTGTGTTCGTAATGATAAATAAAAACGAATTTCTTGTATTGTGTATTTATATCGATGATATTGCGTTGTTTAGCAATAATATTGTACTATCGAATAGTGTAATTCAAAAATTGAAAACTATTTTTGAACTTAAGGAAACTACTGATAATGAAAAAATCCTAGGAATTGAAGTGCATAGATATAAAAATGGTTTTAGTTTATCTCAAGTTGAATATATAAATATTCTTTTAGAAAAATATGTCTTTGTGTAACATTGTTAAAACTCCAATGTCAAAAAACGAGGATAATTTTTTTTTAATTCGGGTAATACATTTGTAAATGTTACTGAATTTCAAACTCTAATAGGTGAACTTCTAAACAACGTAGAGAAGGAGATGGACATATAATATATAAATCATATTTTCTTTTAATTTCCGTCGGATCGGCAAATTAAAATTCTATCCGCGGGCCGGATAAAACCTTCCGGCGGGCCGGAGTTGGCCCATGTCTGTTCTATACCTAGCTAATCGAACTCGTCCTGACATATCCTTTGCTGTAACTTATTAATCACAATTTTGTCAAAAACCAGAGCAGAGACATTTAAATTTAGCTAAGAAATTATGGAGGTATCTCAAAGGCACTAAGAAAAAAATCCTAATCTATAGCAATATATTTCGATGCATAAGCGCCAGTTCAGACGCTAGCTGGGGAAACGCCTCAAGGGCCCACAGCACTATCCTGACAATGGACTCGTCTCCGGGACCAGGGGCGAGGTGTCCCGTAATCAAGAAGAAGCTGGGGAAACGCAGAGAACGGAAAATCTTTTTCTGGTAGTATTTTTAATGTTACGAGATTCGTTAGCTACTTGGAAGTGTAATAAACAAAGATCTGTTTGTTTATCAACTTGTGAGGCGGAACTTTGTGCTCTTGCGGAAACTGCTAAAAGCGTGTTGTGGGCAAGAAATGTTTTGAATTAATTTAATTATTTTTCTTTTATAGAATCTTGTGTTATTTATTCCGATAGCAAGTCGGCTATCGACTGGTTGAATTGTGCAGTCTTCATCCAAGACTAGACATGGAACTTCAAGAATTTTACATTTTGTTAAAGATTTAATCGGTGGCGAAATGCAGATAATTTTGCACCGACTGAAAAAATGGTTTCTGATTTTTTAACAAAGACTGGTTACTCCATGAAAATACTTTTTGTTATAAATGGATTGTTGCAATTTATAAACTGTATCGTCGTGGCGGGGAGGTTTGGATGCAAGCGTTGGCGAACGATAGCAATTTATGCAGATTCAGCCAGTTGATTGGCGCTGTCGTTCTCCTCGCCTGCTTGTATTTATGCCCCTTCCTCAGCGAATCTTGGACCAGTTCCAAGTTCACTTGTACCTGTTCTTGTGAGCGCCTGAGTGGTGCATCTTATTAATAAAGAAGAGAGTGCCAGAATCTGACTCCAGCATCTCCCCACGCCTTCAATTTCGTCGCTTGCACAGTCTCATCAGTCTAAATTTATCATCGACCTTTTCAGTTATAACCCTGAAAAAGTGAGGTCCTTCCTCAAGACTCCGGCTAGAAAACAACAAATAACGGCCAAAAAAGATGAATCAAAGATCATCATAGACATCCCTGAAAAAACTAGCTATGATATGACTCAACCTCACAGTGAAACCTTGATATCTCACAACCATCGATATCTCGAAAACAAATTGTCCCCTGTATTTGCCTAGAAATTCTTACATTATACTTCCCATAAGTTATCTCGAAATTTATTTTTCAAATCTCTTTGATATGTCGAAATTTTTCTCCCAGGCCAATTAGTTGACGTTTTCGTGGCAGCATGTACAGAACCTTTGAGAGTAATTCGTCCTTCATTCTTTACCCTTTTACGTGAAAAGTAAATGAATAGGATATTAAGTGAGAGATGAGAAAAGGGAAGTGGTGAGGGGTGAGGCTGTTATCTTGTCCCGTGGGACGTCTGTGTCCTTCTTATTGTGGAACATGTGCACTTTAACGACAGGGTGTGTTCTTTCATTTCTAGAGACCCAAGAGAATAAAAAATGGCTTGAACACTTGTAGATATGATTTTCCCATCTTGAGAATGGCTGTGAAAAAGGGTACATTGAACCTGTTATGTGAAGATAAAATGAAGTTTTGGATGAAACAACTGAAAAGAAAATCGAAATTGCTGCTTACTTTGAAATCCTTCCTGCACTCTTTTCAACAATAATAAAAACCGTAAATCAATCGAAAAAACTGATCGGAAACAGGAAGAAAATGAAAATCGGAATTACTCATCCTGAAGTTGAAAATGTAAAGAAATGTTACAATGCCGTGATCAAAAACCTTCCCAATGCGAGGAATTGGATGTGGCAGCAAAAGCGAGAGGATTTTGTAAAAGATCTGACTCGAATTAGTGAATTTAAGAAGCAATTGGCTGGAAAATTTTGAGAAAGGATACATCCGGAAAATTAGATGAAAGTGCATCGGTAGATGCATCTTCCCTGTGAAGAGGACTAGAACTTCCTTCTTTAAAAAAGATTACAGCTGATGATGTATTTAACGCAGATGAATTGCATTAGTTCTTCCAGTGTTTGACCAACAAAACGGCTAAGTTGGTGAAGAATGCCGGTATGCAAACAGGGTAGGTTTCTGTACGCTCTTGGCAGCTAATCAAAGTGGTAAAGAAAAAACTTTCTTAACAAGTCAAACCTAAAGGCTTGATGACAATGAGCGAAATTTTTGCAGATTGATTGACAGGGAATTGATAAAGAAATAGTTAAAAAGACACATTCCTCCTTCATAGACAATGGACCTTTATGCACCGTTTGGGTTCGAGTCTCAGAAAGAGCCGTGGAGGAGAACAAAAACGATCGGCCTTATAAGGACTCCAGAAATAAAGCGTTCTGAGTCAGCTGTTTAAGATCTGACTGCTCTGCCGCCGCTGGCAGGTCACGTGTCGGAGGATGTGACGTCACGATATCATTTCAATGTGTACTCTAATTGTTTTCCGCAATAAAAAATATCACAGTGAGATTTTTACCGCCAAGATATGACTTCGAAATTGCAGCCACTCGACTGGAGATAATCCGGAGCTCAAATTTGGTTATCGACTGCAAATTCAGAGAAGACTCCGTGGATAGATAGGGTGAAGGTAAACCTTGTGACATCTTATCAACATCTTGCGCATCAACGCAAAATGGCTGACTATACATGGAGAAATGGTTGGTTGGTTGTGTTGTGTTTCCTGACAGCCATATTCATGGAGAAATGTCACAAAAGTAATAGTAAAAAAAATTGTTTCATCAAAGCAGAATTTCCGAGATACAAACTTAGTGAAACAGAGGACTTGACTTTATTAAGCACTCCAATGGAACTTATGCACCGTTTTAGTCGAGAGTATAGAAAAAGCATGTGGAGGAATAAACAAAACGATCGGCCTATAAGCGACCAGAAATAAAAAGCTAAGCTCTGAGTCCGTTTAAGACTGGACTAATTGCTGCCTGCCGGTAATCGTGGGATGATGTGACGTCACATGCATAAGGTCCATAGGAGTATAGGAGAAATTCAGAAAGTGACCGATACAAAAGGATTGTATTACATCTAATCTTTCATTTGAAGATTTCTTGGATGTAGACAATGACCCAAACGTGCGGTACTAAGGACAGATAAAGAGATTGTTGTTGAACATAAATGCAGAAATTTGATGAAGAAAGTTGAAGAATTGGATACTAAGAACACGAAAAAAAGTTACCTGTGAAAGAAGCAAAAGGCAGTGGAACTGTCCCGGAACTTTCTTTGAATAAATCGATAAATAAATTGATCATTTAGCTGCCATGTACTTTAGAAAAAAACTTGTGCTGCTAAAAAAAGATTCTGTGAGACGGCAAACTTCAATTAAGGATTTTTTTCTTTAGGAAACTACTCAATGTACTTTCTGTAAAGAATTAGATCATATAAGTCAAAATTGTGAAAACTGCATGTATAAACAATTTGAATATTGAACATTGAGAAGAGTAATTTGTTAATATTTGTAGATTTTATGATGAATCATATTTTTATCCGCAAAATGGTTCGTGGATTTTTTAAAATTTTGTCTAAACCTGATAACCTCGAAAACTCTATCTCGAATTTTTTTCTTCCCTAGAGATTGTGATATCGAGGCTACTGTATGCCCGAAACTAAAAAAAAATGGAATCAAAGTGAAATCTTCGATGCTTACAATACAAAAAAAAACTTGAAAAACCTTGAATTTTGAAACTATAGAATTCAAACAATAAATTTGAGCAAGCCATATAATGAAACAAAAAAACTATGTTGTGGTCAATGAAAGAGTTATTTTACAAAAAATCAAGTGAAAGAGAAAATGGAAGCAAAATGGTTTATCCAAACCGTGTACTTCATGCATATAAAAACAGTTTCGGTGGAGCTTCCACTGATCAAGTGCTATGCTACTCGAGTTTTAAAAATTCCAGACATGAACAGTGCTTGGGAACAAAAAAGCTTGAACTTCACGATACGGATTTTGAATCAAAAAGTAGTAAACGTAAAACACCGAGAGTAAAATAAGTATTATTAATTGAACAATAAATGAATAACATTTAACAAAAGTGTTTAGTATATTTAAAAATATTGTAAAAATTGTTTAAAAAAATTAATGAATGAAAATAATTCGATGCAAAAAGTTTTTTCTTGAAAAAACAAGAAAATTCATCTCTGAAAAATATGATGTAAAAAAACTTTTTTCGATTATACATAATTATTAAGACTTTGTTCTGATTTTGAGCCACTAACAGTTCCAAATTTTCTTTATGCTTCGGTCTGTGTTTTTTCCATTTTCCAAATTTCTCTCTTCTTCATTGGGGGGTTTTTCTTTATTTTTCCATTGCATATTTCTCTATCAAGTTCCTCTTACTAGCCATTTCGCCTGATTACCTAAACTTTTGCTACATTTACATCAAGCATCACGCAAAAATCTTTTTTTTTCTAAAATATCAACAGCAGACTGCCTTTGCTCATCATTTTGTATTTAAACTCTAAATGAAGAATATGTTTCAATATACATTCTTCCTGATCTACAAATGGGACATTATTTTGAATGTGCAAGGCGCAGTTGTTTTGTTTGTCGGCTTAATTCAAGACTTTTTTTTTGTGTTCGTAACCCCTCACCCCCCCCCCAAAGCAACTAAAAATTTAACGCAGATTTGTACATGATCCTGTAAGACTGACAAAAATTTGATGCCGAAAACGCTTGAAATTCGCTTTTCCGCACTAATGTGTTAGTGCCTGTGTTGATAGACAAATGTTAGAACGATAAACTTCAAATGAAATTGGAAATAACTAACAAAAACGAAGAAAAAGATTAATATAAAGAATGCGAAAATAAAATAGGTCCTTCAAGGAGAGCTAGCTATCTTTTTTTTTTTTCCGAAATTCGGATCGGAAGAAACATGAATGATTTTCTTTCACCTAATAAAATTTGAAGGAATTTGATTGATGAAAATGAAAGACGATTTGACGAATAGAGAAAGAAAAAAAAGAATACAAACTTTTTCAGGCATTGCTTCCTCCACAGCTAAACTTTGACTTCAAGGCGCGGCAAAACGCCGATATATAACTTTCGACAGGATTCTCATGCAATTATCGCGAATCCGGAAACTCTTTTCGCTTAAGGGGTTTACACGCGAACAGTAAAACGACAGTAGGATGTCGCGTCGTTCGACAGAGACTTGCCGTGGCTCCGGTTAAAACTTTCGTGCATCTGGCATGCGTCATCCTGTACTGTCGGTTTTCTACTCGCATGTAAACCCACCATTAGAGCTTCATTCGCACAATTTTACATGCCGCATAGCTTTTTGCTTCATGTGACATCCTGCCATAATACTAACAAAAAAATTTGAATGCAGATGGCAAATGCACATCCCAAGAATGATTAAATTATGCCGAAAAGCGGAACGCGTTTCCGCGGAATATGTCATGTCTGAATCTGGCCATTCGAAACTGCATACATAGGATGGTGATATTGGATTAGTCAAATATTTATAAGGAGTTTAATAGTCCAATTGTGTAGAAAGCATACGGTTTCAAGATTCTGATGAAAAAAAGATTTGAAACCCAAACAGAAAAGATTCATGAACCACTAGAAAGCTGCTGATCCCAAATGCCGTTCCCCATTTGTATCCTGGAATCCTTACAAAAAAACGTAGAACTTAATCTTGCACAGAAGTTTTCTGCTCAATGAGAAGAGTTCATTTGTGCTAATAAAGAGATCAATCAAGAAGTATCATCCTAGTGTAAAGTCCTCGTTATTCTAGAACTATCCTTTAAGAATGAAAAATGAACAACAAATGATCTAAAAATTTGACATATTTGCCTCCAATATATTCCTAGAATGGATATTACGAACTGGAATTAGCATTATAATTCTGTAGAGCTTTATAAATCTAATAAATTTCTCTGGTATTCTGAATATAAATCTGTATTTTTTCAACTGGCTAAAAATTACTTCAAAACTCTGGAAAGTCAATCATATCAGACAAACCAGTACAATGTGCCCAAAGTAGCGTAATACATTTTAACACTTATCCTTCCTTTCCTCTTATATATATAACATCCATTTAAAAAGAACTGCTTTAAGCGAAGCAGACTACCTCAGGTAAATATTTTAAAATTTCACACTTACAAAGAATTCAAAAAGTTATTTCCAAGGAATACATTTAAATTTGACCCAAAAAGTAGTGAATGGTGTAGATAACAAGCTAACAAGATGTCACAGTCAATTATGCATGTAGTTGAATTATGTTGCACTGCCACATCACAGCCTTTTCCCTCCAACAAGTTATGTAAAGGATACAAAATAAAATTTGTGCAGCAATACGTAACTGAACGAAGTACATCAATGAA
>BGPR01045508.1:0-12300 GCA_013235015.1 Araneus ventricosus | reverse complement strand
TTAACTGACAACATTTTTTAAATTAAAGTTTGTTAAAATTTGCCTTTATGTCTATTGTTTTTATATATATTATTTTCTCTTCAAGATACATTTTTTAAAACAGTATTTGTCTTTTAACAACACAAAATATATTTTATATTTAAACAACACAATTTTATATGCAAGATATAAATACTACAGATAAATATCAAGAACATACAAACAGAAGGAGAGTAAAGAGATTACACAAAATAAATGAGTTTCAGGAAACAGAAAAAAATACTAATCAGGCCAGGGAGTGCGACTTAATGCATCTACATTTTTATGGTTTTTACCACTTCCATGAACTACTGTATAATTATAAGGTTGTAATGCTAGTGCCCATCTCATAAGTCGTGGATTTAGACTAACATTATTTTTGAGCCAAACTAAGGAGTTATGGTCCGTCATGATGAGGAATTTAATATTCCCGTCTATAAAACATTGCAGTTTCTTTACAGCATATATTATGGCAGCGCATTTTCTTTCTGTAGTAGAATACTTTTTCTCAGTTTCTGAAAACTTCTTGCTGAGGTATAATACAGGATGTTATTTGTCATTATTATCTTTTTGAGCTAAAATTACACCCATTACAGAGTTTGAAGCATCAGTTTGTAGCATAAACTCTTTATTGAAATCAGGTGTGTATAGTGCAGGCTGTTGAGGCAATTTTTCTTTTAATTCTTTAAAGGCTTTTGTACATTCTTCTGTCCAGTTTATCTTCCCTTTCCTTAACTTCCCTTTCAAGGTTTCTGTTAAAGGTGCAACTATACACGATAGCATAGGAATATAATGATTATAGTATCTTGCTAATCCTAGAAATGCTCTTACTTGACTTTTTGTAGTCGACACGGGGAAAATCTAGGACTGCTTTTACTTTCACTTCATTAGGTGTTCTTATACCATGACCTACAATGTCTCCCAAGTACTTTACTCTATCTTGAGCGAATTTGCATTTTATTGGTTTAATGGTTAAACCAGCATCCTTTATCTTTGTCAAAACAGCATTCAGATGATTAAGATGTTCTTCCCACGAGTTGGAGTATATTGCAACATCATCTAAGTAAGTTACTGAAAAGTGTTCACATCCATGAAACATTTCAGCCATCATTTTACTAAATGTAAATGTTTCGTTTTCAAGGCCAAAAGGCATGCGTAAAGGCCTAAATGTTCCGAAAATTGTGACAAAGGTGGCTACTATTTGAGCGTTAGTTGTTAACGGTATTTAGCAGTATCCGTTTGTTAAATCTAAAACAGATTTATATTTTGAGGCTGTTACAATTTCCACTCGTTGGTCTATATTTTGTAATGGGAAGAATTGTGTTTTTGTCAACTTATTCAATTTTCTATGATTAATACAAGGTCTAGGGTCTTTACCGGCTACTTTTACTAAAATCATCGGGGAATCGGCCTATACGGGCCTCTTAATGTCCTATTTCAATTATTTTATGCTTAACCATTTTATTAATTTCTGATTTTAATATTTCAGTTTTTCTAGGTGAAATTCTGTAGGGTTTGCATTGGATCGGCGTATTTTCTATCAGTTGAATATCATGCTTTACTAAATGCGTTTTACCAGGTTTATTAGAGAATACTTTTGAAAATTTTAATAGCAGATCATGCGATTCTTGAATTTGTTACTAATTTAGTTTATCATTTAAAAGACTGCTTTCTTTAATTTCCTCAAAATAGAACAAAGTTGGTTCAGAGTCAATTGCTGGATAGGTCTCATCCATATCTTCAATATCAGATTATCTTCTGTAATCATAATATTAACCAATTCTGCTCGCTTATTATAAGGTTTAGAATAAGGTTGATTTAAAGAGATTAAATATGGAATTCGATGTCAGTCAGTGTTGCAACGTTTGTGATGTAAGTGTATGTGTTTGTTTTACATGTTTGTGCTGTGGAAGACGTCCAATAAACATATTATTTTTGATAAAGAAGGCTCCATGATTCTTCATGCTATGCTGAAATACATTACAACACCCTCTCCCCATTTTTTGTCTCAGAAAACGTGTACGGGCCTCTGAAGCTCGAAGCGCGTATTAACATATCTATTCAGGATTATAGAGGAAATTTCGAAAGCATATCGCTGTTTGAAATATAAATTTATTGTAAATTGAAAAGGTTAAAAACTATTAACTGAAGTATCAACTAATAAATAATAGGTTAATAAAGAAATTAAAGAAATTGTTGATAAAGAGCTAGTCACTGATCAACTTTTGAATTCTGAAAGATCTTAGACTGAAATGGATATTCGTGTATTCATATGAAAGCTTGTGACCCCTAGATATGTCATTAACGTTTGTCTGGCCCCACCATCGCCACCATTCTCACTTTTAGAGATCGAAGAAACACTAATTCACTGTACATTCTCTATGGGGAACAACCTTCACAGAGTCCCCAAACTATAACCACTAGACCTATTTCAATTTTTTTTATTTCTTATGAAAGTGTATGACGTCTAGATATGTCTCCAATGGTTGCCTGCCATCCACGATCCTCCATTTTCAAGATATATCGCAAAATAAAACTCTGGCAGAGTCCCTCAGCCTCCATAACTGGTAATTGGCCAATTTATTTCGCCAAGTTACAAGCATAGCCACAGGCTATTAATATTATGGACAAACAGCTGGTCGCCGAAGGCGGCTAGTATATTATAATGCAAACATAATTATTTAATACAGATGTTTTAGTCATTTCTTTCATTTAGAAAAGCCTGGGTGCCAATAGCACGGTTTCATCATACTTGACAAGTTGATCACAAATCTTTTTCCAGATATGAACAAAGACTCTAATAGTTCTTAAATTGACAAATGCTAGTTCATATAATATATGCCATCCTTTTCAAAAGCTGTTGGATATGCTCATATAAATAAAAGTTTTCAACATAGTTTCAGGTGCAGTGTTAGCAAGAAATAAATTTCCCACTTCAGAGGGCTCTAGAATGCGTTTTATAGGTCCACATGAGATAAAATTTGAACTACAGATAATTCAAAGATGCGCCTGACATTTATTAAAGAAAAATATTAGTACCAAAATTCACCAATAGATGGTACTATAACACAAATGGTATTTATTTGCATATATGGAAAATGTGAAACGTCATTTTCGTTACAGCGCATGCTATTAGCTTTATTCTTTGGATAAAATGAAGGCGGATTCTGCACGAACACGAGTTACTTCTCTGCACATCATGCCGACGCTGCAAGAAAGAGCGCTACTGGTAAAATTGTTCTATCTGAACCAGCAGAACTCCGTTGCAGCTGCAAAAGAATTCCGTAGTATGAAGCAGATACGAAGAGGTCCAATGTCTTCATGTGCCCTACGCAAGATGATACAAAAATTGGAAACAACTGGGCAACTTGGTATTCTTCCAGGTAGAGAACAAAAGCAAATCCCGTCTTCTAGAGTCGAAGATGTGGCTATCGCGGTCGTTGAAGCTAGCAGTCAGTCGCCACATGGTAGTGTGAGTGCGCCAATTGTTTATATATGCCGGATATGCCGTATTCCACTGTACGAAAAATCTTACGGCGGATTTTGAATTTTTATTCCTATAAAATCAAGCCTGTGCACCTATTGCAGGACGCAGACTGAGAGGTTCGTACAACTTTTGCAGTTGAGTTCCTTCAACGAATGGTGGTTCACGTCACTTGGCCATGGAACAATCTGTGGAGTGACGAAGCCCATTTTTTCTTCAATGGGCACGTTAACACCTACAATTGTCGAATTTGGTCAGAGGGAACCCCTCACGCTATCCAGGAACAAACCTTGCATCCTGACAAAGTTACAGTATGATGTAGTTTTACGGCTACCTTTATCACTAGACCGTATTTTTTTTTGAAGAGATAACTGCAAATGGAATCCAAACCTGTTCTGTCACAGGACAACGGTACCGTGATATGCTGAGGGATTTTGTAATCCCACAACTTCAACAGCGTGAATGCCTTCAGGACATCATTTTCATGCAGGATGGCGCACCTCCTCACATTGATCGTCGTGTAAAGTAATTGCTAAGACAATCTTTCACAGATACACGGGTGATCAACCATCATTTTTAAACAGCATAGCCTCCTCGTTCGCCGGATATCACCTTCCTGAAGGACAATATCTACCGTAAAAGCCAGCATCTCTGCCAAATCTGAAGGACAGCATTCGGCGCCATGCTCTTGATATTCCGACAGAGTCACTCAGGTCAGATGTAGAAAATATGGTTCTGCGATTAGAGCACATTGTTGAACATGAAGGGGGACATATTGAACAGTTTTAATGCTACTTTTGTATTATTTAACATTTATAAAATATATTAAATGTTTTTCTGTGTATTATAGCGCCACTTTCCGCGGTTTTTTGTACTAATATTTTTTCTTTAATAGATGTCAAGAGCATCATTTAAATTATATGTAGTTCAAATGTAATCTCATTTGGACCAATAGAACTCATTCTAGAACCTTCTGAAGTGGGAAACTTATTTCTTGCTAACCCTGTACAATGGCATTTATCTTCTTAAACCGCTCTTGTATTTTCTTACAAGCGACTTTCAGCAAAAAAAAATTCAATGATTTGAACTAAATACTCCTATAAAATCTTAATATAAATAAAAGTCATTGTGGGTATGTATGTTTGTATGTATGTGTGTTTGTATGTATGTTTGTATGTGTGTTTGTATGTATGTTTGTATGTATCTATATGTTCCACATCTCCTCCTAAACCACTGCACTGAATTTAACCAAACTTTGCACACTTATTAATTAAGACAAGGGGAAGATTACTGTCAACTTTTTAAAGCCCAAAAGTTAATTAAACAGTCAGTTAATTAAAAAAATAACCGAAACAGTTTTTCCGCTGTAAGTTAGGAGCAAATTATCCCCCGAAAATTATTTTTATACCATCTTAAAGTTCAAAATTTTCCTTTTTAATGATATCAATTTTATATATGTGACATTTTTACTTCAATTTTTATTAATTTTTCAAAATTTAATAAAAAGTTGACACGCAGACGATTTTAAAATAAATCAAATTTAATGATACTAGAGTTGATACTGATGAGTTGCTAGGCAACGTTGTAATTACTTTGCCAATATTTTTTCTGTTTATTTTTTTCAAATATCGTTTGGCAATGTTTTCATTGGTTCTTAAATAATTCAAAAGCTTATTTAATTAGATTAAAAAATCACTGCAGTTCATATCACCCGTCATTTTTACCTGCGTTTCCTAACAAATAATAAATCCTTAATAATATATTAAATGAGAAAGTGTTTGTATGTCTGTTTGCTACGCTTTCACGGCCGAACTACACATGGAATAACTTATTTTTAATGTCAAACATCACGTGATCGTAAAGAAAGCCGCGAGTATGTGATCTTTCTGAGAAAATAAACAAATAATTTATTTATGGAATAATAAATTCAATTACTCAACTCGACGCTTGATTTTCATTTTTCGAGTTTGCAGTCTATTTGAATTTAGTTATTTATATTTGTATCTTTTCCATATCAGATTTTATTCAAGAAGCTGTCTATAAATTGATGCCGGGACAGAAATCTATTGATAGATATGATATAGCTGCAAGAGTTTTTGGATTAATATTTAGAAACTAATGTTAATTATAACTAAAGGAAAATTTGCGACGATATAGTAATTTGTTTTATGTATTCTTTTGAATGGTAGAAGTGGATGACAGGATGGTATATTCCACAGATAATAAGGGCCTGATGATACCATTGAGTACAATGATGTAATTTACAGTAACAGAGAATATATGAGGACTAGAGAATGGTTTTTGAATTGGTAATTTCGGCACTCATTAATGAAAGTTTAGGTCAGATAAATAAAATAAAAATATGTCACAAATGGAGAGAGGTATTATAGAATATCTACCTGTAGATGCGCTAATGGGCAATAACAAGTAACATCAACTTCTTCATATAACAGGTAACAAGTTCTTCCAACTCCTTAGAATTGTCAGGGGTACCTTCCGACAAGCTGAGATTAAAAGTCGGTGTGCTAGTACTATTGATACGTAACCTCGATGTACCGAGACTGCGCACGGTTACAAATTGCACACCTAGGTCCAAACGTCGTGAGTATGTTTAAAAACGAGAGAGTGTTTTAATTTCATGCATTCCGATAATACCGGAGGATTTACCATCCAAGTTCAAAAGGTAAAAATTCCCTTTAAAATCAGCATTTGGCAGGCTCAAGGCCTGACACTCAAAGGGGCAGGCGTACATTTGGAAAAACCATATTTTCCCCATGAGCAACTATATGTGGCGTGTTCACATGTGTCCAGACCATAAAACCTCTACATCCGTGCAAGAAACGTAAAACAAAAAACGTCGTATACAAAAGTGTGTTAGCATAGATAAACAAATTACCTAACTATAACAGCATACACTCCTGTTAGTCGTCCTATTATGTATTATCAATCGTCAAAACTTTTAATTTCCTCTTGCAACATGTAACGAAACATTTACATTCGTGAATTTAAAAAATTGAATAATTCAAATTCTTCGCGCACGAAGTCGCGGGTAACAGCTAGTGTTTTATAAAAAAATAACTAGAAATAAAACCATCTTCACTAATACTTCAAAGATTATAATATATTTCAGAATCTCAGCATATCCGCTTAAGAGAATAGTATGGCATGTCGTTTTAATCGAATCTAAACCTTTTCTGCTTGAAAACAAGAAGAATTAAACTACTTTCTGTTCCCTTGGCAACGGAGAGAGAAATCCTTGAAATTGTTTTCTCTGCTGTGTTCCATCTAATTTGCGTCGGTACGAATCGAAAATGTGCCGAAATGATGTCTTCCAATAGCACTTAATGAAACCCTGTCACCTCGAGCTGCAAGTAATAAGTTCACGTTAAAAGATTAGAAGACTTCTTTGGAATTTTGTTAAATAAATTAAGATAGTTTAGACAAATGAAATAAGGTTGCAATTTAAAACAGCTATGCAAATATTATTTTTAACTAAGCAAGTTATGATGATAAACTTCTAATATCGATACATATCAATGTCAAGTGTTAGCGGATCCATTAGACGCTATCTGTTAGATAAATTTCTAAGGTATAAGAATACACACATTGATAAAATTATATCTCATTATTTTTACTCATGTAAAGTTTATATATTCATTCACAGTTGCTTAGCTATTTAATAATATTTATAAATTAATTTCTCTGAATTGCCTATTCGTAGAAATAAAATAAATTCTCATTAGGCCATAAGTGTCAGTTTTAAGAAAAAGCAAAACTGCAATAATTAAAAATTATTGAAGTCTCAGTAACAACTTTGTAAAATAATGGAGAATTTGTGCGAAAAATGTGGAAAATAAATTGGAGATTTTACTTTTTTTTAGTCAGATTGTTTCCGTGTTTTACAGTACGGCAGTTGAGGGAAAAGCGTTTTTTTCCTTGATGTACATCTTGTCATGTGTCCTTTTATTCGTTATTTTTCTCAGGTTGAAATCACAATTTACGTTTATAAAATTGCGTGATTATATGTGATTGGTAAATGATTTGTTGTATATTTGTCTTGGGTCATTAAACCCGCAAAATGGAGTCTTAAAGGGAGAAAAATCTATTTCCATATAATTGAAGACGATATTACTGATCTAAAGTTTTAACCCTCTGAGCGACTAATAGGTCAGAGTAAGCCGTCTGAAAAATCTCTCTCTGCTTTTCAATGGGTTCCTTTAAGAAATATACACCGTCCTACAAGAGGTGTTTGAAAAAGAAACGCCTGAATTCCCCTCCCCCCATTGCTACCTGCGGGAGGTCTAATTATCCCAGCGGGGAGAGTCTTCCCCCGTTCCTTATCTCTAGCAGTTCCCCTTCCAAGAGCCGGCCGGAGGGCAGTGTGAAAGGTGCGACAACACAAGGTTCCTCGCCGCTGACTGATTTTGTAAAATGAAAATGATTTCTGTTTTTTCAAATCCAAGCAGTGGCGAATCCAGGGGGGCTATCGGGCTTCAGCCCCCCACAGAGCTGGCAGAATTCTTGATTTTATTTAAAATCACTGCAACTGTTTGTTCTTAACTTCCCCTTTTTTTTAAAAAAAATAATTAAAGTGTGAGAACATTGCTTTCTGGCTTGACAGGCTCGAAAATTTTCCTACTTTTCTAGTCATTGCACTTGTAATTGTAGCGTTGACGCAGTCGAAAACATTTTTTGGCCAGTTATTTCATTGTATTTTTTATTAAATTATCGAAAGTAATGTAGTTTTCTTTATGATTTTTACTGTCAAAGAAAAGAGAAAAGTCTGTAATGTTAAAGTGTTTTGGTTTACATGAGCCATGAGGTTTGATATTCGTCACGACGATACAAATTTTCATGAACTCCACCCCCCCCCCCCGATCCGAATCCTGGATTCGCCACTGAACCCAAGTATAAATACATTTGAATATAATTATACAATTTGTACACATTTTACATCTACCAATCTAAGGCAAAGTTGGGTTCTTTAAAGTCGTGAAAGATTAGAATATCTTACAAGCTGCACATAAACTGTTACAAACTGAGAAACATTATTGACAGAGAATATAAAAAATAACTGAAAACGAAACACAACGTTTAACATGTGTTTGTGTATGAATAATAGCTATAATTTTATAAAGTGGCTATTTTTTATATTTAGTTAAAAAGGAAACAATAAATTTTGTTAAGAAAGCTAAGCATTTAACAATTTTGTTAGATTGCAGGCTTGAGCCATCAAGAACAATTGTTTGTTAGTTTAAGATGTAGATGACTCTGGAAGCACATATACAAGCAGGGCCGGTTTAAGTCCTAAACGGGCCTGTAGGCAATATAAGTTTCAATTTCTTTCTTATTCAGATTCAAAACCAAATATTTTTCATTGTTTTTCATGCAAGCAAATATTAAGACTGACTGAAATTAAAAAGAAGTATATTTAATTTGCCGATCACCTTCAGGAGAGTGGTTTCAATATCTCAGATATAAAAAAAACTAAAATGTAATGTAATTTTTTTTAATGAGTGGTGAAAAAATTGCAAAACTTTTTTACACAGTCTAAATAATCTAATATAAAATTTCTAGGGATATTTTGGAGCCAGAAAAACGGTAAAACAAACTGGATCACACTGATCTTCTCCCTAAATTAAAAACATGAGGAAAAAACCTTACGAATAATGTTCTGAAATTTAAACAATACTTGATTTCAATTTAAATAAATTTCAGTATACGGCTCTTGTAAATTAAATGAAAACACTAAATGAAATTACCTTTGGACAATGATCTTTGAGGTGTATCACATGTATTTTTCTTTCTTCTCCTTTGAAACCAATTCCATTACAAACACTTTTCTGTTTCCTTCCTAAGATACTGTTTGAGAAAATTTTAGGAACTACTGACAAACGCAAAAGAGATCTTTTCAGGCGCTAACTTCCATTGATTGAAGCTCCTTTGTTAAATCTTCTACTTAAAATGATAAAGTACTGAACGAAGTATAAATAAAGAAACTCGAAGGCTTCGGTACCATTTCTCGGCGTCTAGAAGATCGCATATCAGTAGTAAATTCTTTCTGGATTTTGTTTGATGATGAACAGCGATTCTGAAGAGGACAATTTAATTGAAACTTCATCCGAAGATGAATTATCATCATCAGAAGACGAATCAGAGGATGAATCTTTGGAAAGTGCAAGAAACTGGTGTGGTGTTGATGTTTCCGTTTTGACTCCTGCTCCACCTAAATTTCCTTTTACCGGAAATCCAGGAATCAAAGTTTCACTAAGACAATCAGATGATCCACTGGATTACTTTTGCCTCTTTTTTGATGATGAAGTAATTTCATTCATCGCAAAAGAAACTAATAGCTTTGCGGAAGAAAATTTTTCAAATTTGGAATTAACTCCATCAACTAGAGCTTTGCAGTGGAAAGATGTCACTAGTGAAGAACTAAAACGTTTTATATCTTTGTTGATTCTACAAGGAATTGTGCAAAAACCCACCGAAAAATGGTTTTGGTCCAAGCGACCAATTTTATGTACTCCATTTTTCGGAAATGTTATGAACGAAAAAAGATATTCTCTTATAATGAAATTTCTGCACTTCCAAAGTAGTAATGATTCCGAAGATGAATCGCCTTCTAACAACAAACTAAAAAAAATTGGCAAATTTCATAGTATGCTTATGCAACGATTTCAATCAACATACATACCAAAGCAGGATATCTCAATAGATGAATCACTGATTGGTTATAAAGGGCGCTTAGGATGGAAGCAATATATTCCAACAAAAAGATCTAGGTTTGGAGTAAAACTGTTTCAACTTTGTGAATCCGAAAGCGGATATATTTGGAACTCTATTATTTATACAGGAAAAGGTACGACGTTCCATGAGGATTATGAGGATTATGGTGTGTCCACTAAAAGTGTTATGACGCTCATTCATGAACTGAAAAATAAGGGGTATACACTAACCACGGACAACTACTACACCTCACCAGAATTAGCAGAAATACTTATTAAATGTAAAACGGATATTTACGGTACTTTAAGGGCAAACAGGAAAGGTTTGCCTCCGTTAATAAAGTCGTCAAAAGTGAAGAAAGGTGAAGTATTGGCCTTTCAAAAAGGTAAAATATGTTTATTAAAATGGACAGATAAAAAACCTATACTTATGCTTAGTACTTTACACAGCACTTCGATGGTGACCGTGGAATCAAAAAAGTCAAAATCTTCGAAGCTTAAGCCTGCAGTCGTGGCTGATTACAACAATACAATGGGTGGAGTAGACAAAGCTGACCAATGTTTGTCGTACTACCCAGTGGCGAGAAATCAGCAACGAAAATACTACAAAAAGATTTTTCGCTACTTACTTAGTCAAGCAGTGTGGAACGCTTTTGTAATCTTCAAAAAGAATGGAGGAAAAATGAGGCAAGTTGAATTTCGAATGAAATTAATCGAAAGATTAATTGAAGTAACAGTCTGTAATCCATCTACTCGCCGGGGTCCATTTCCTAAATCGGAAGAAAATGTCGTTCGCCTGACAGGAAGGCATTTCCCTTCTTATGTTGATGAAAGTGAATCCAAAAAAAAGTCAAGGAAGTGTGTTGTGTGCTCACTAAAAATTAATGAGAACGGTAAACGTGTGCGGAGAGAATCACGATTTGAATGTAAAAATTGTAACGTTGGACTTCGCGTTGCACCCTGCTTTGAAATTTACCATGCGGAATCTAACTTATAGCATTTTCATTTTTAATCTCATGTCTTAACTTTAATATATTTCAAAAAAAGTATAAAAAGTACCTAGGTAATTAATGTAATGGCCAGTTTTATCAATCATTAGTTCATGATCTTGTTATATGTGATTGATTTACTTCATTTCTGAATTTGTGAATATTGCAAAATTTTTTAATCAGTACAATATTAAAAAAAGTTTACATATTATTTTATTGTTATGATCAAATCTGCATCACATAAAAACAGATCATAAAATTTTGAAAAAAAGAATTAACAGTTAATATTATAATTGTATAAATTCTGTTATTTTCAGTTAGACAAGTTTTGCTACATATCTTTAATATCAAACTTTCCAATAAAGCTCACATTTTAAAATTCAAGTTTTATCCTTATATTACATTTCATCTTTACTCTCTAGAATAGATTTTATTCACGATTTTTCATTTTATTATCCCCTAAGATACAATTGCAAAATTTAAATGCTGAATTAATTTTTTTAGATTTTCAATAAAATTCACATTGTTTCAGTTTGGGGCCGTTCAAATATTACGTAAGCATGTTTTTGGAATTTTATGACCCCCCCCGTTCTTTTTTCTACAAAACGTATAACAGTAATAATCTAATTTTAAAAATTTTAGGACTTAATTCAAATAAAAAACTCTAACTCGGCTTAAAATAAAAAAAAAAGAATATAAGTTTAATTTCCTTACAACTTCAAGTTTAAGCTTACAAAAATCAAGTTTAACTTTCTTTTGCCAATTTTAACTTTTTTTCCAAATTTAATTTTTTAAAATTAAATTGTTTGTGCAAATTACAAGAGATTTTCGGAAATAAAGTGATTTTAATGTCTTACGTAAGCATCACTCATACTCCCTCTCCTCCTTCTCATCAAAAATAAGCAACCCCCCTCCCCCCTTGGGTGCTTACGTAATATTTGAATGGCCCCTTTTCAAAAAACATTACTGAGTAATAAAATTATTTCGGCGTTTTGAATGGGACTAAAAATGTTTTTCCTACAATTTAGACCAAAATGCTTTGTTTTGTAATAGTTATATGCTAACTGGATAGAAATACAAA
>BGPR01045507.1:1403-12300 GCA_013235015.1 Araneus ventricosus | reverse complement strand
ATAGTTATTACGTATTGTTTGATTTTGATGTTCCAGGGCCATCTGTCAGCTCTATGGAAAGTATACAATTTGGAAAGCAGGTAGGGTGGTTTTTATCAGAATTATACATTTAGATTATTGACAACAGGGGGGTGCTGATGTTAAAAGTTGAGAAAATTTATATGCCAACTAATAGGGCTATTTTCTGTTTTGTTTTATTTTACATTAAAACCTTTAACATTCCTACATCCGGTGTAATGTAAAGTCAACGGAATATTCAAAGAGGGAAGTGAGAAAGCAATGCAAATAAAGTAAAAGAATGTACGTAAACCAAACAGATAACTGTATGTAAGAGATAATGGACAGAGAAGTACCAGAAGGGGATTACAGCCTTTATTACTTCAAATCCCATAACTCCTATCATCTCAAGCCATTCAAGTACCAGAAGTCTCATTACGGAGTTTGAGGAAATCCCACAACGCCGCCAGCTTATATACACAAAAAACTAGTCACTTTGAGGTATTCTTCGAATTAGACCAGGAAACAAAGATAGAAAATAGCCATGTCTCCAATTAATCTGCGGATCTATTATCACCACCCTCATGAAAACTTACACTTCTCTGATAAACGCATCGGTACAACTCTGTTTGTCCGATAAAATTTTACTTAACCGACATTATTTCCAACAATGCTTCTGCTTCAATGTAAAATTGGACTGACAGATGACAATATACTTTTCAACCCTGACCACTTCTGTAGTCAAAATACATGCTACCCAAATGGGAATGGATTGTGGTAAATTAACCAATCTGCAAATTTCTTGCAATCATTGTTATTCCTATTACTTTGGATAACCTTGCGTCCACATGTTGTTCAGTGATGCAAAAATGATACGCCACAAAGTTCAACACTTGTTTGGATTCTCTTCCATATTTGTAGGCATACAACTCATTTAGCAAATGTGCTTATCTGTTATTCGCATTCCGTGAGTTAAAAAATCCAGTTCTTTCATAGTTCTCATCAGTGTCTGTTCGATGGTGGATAAGGAGCCAGCCTCTCTCACACATATTAGGAGGAAGTAGCCTTTAAGCCATCGGCATCGGAATATGCTCAAATTTTTCTTTCCGGAACTACATCAAAATAGCGGTCATTTTCATACATAATTTTACATCAGAAAACGAGGTCGTGCCATGCAGCGAGTTGAATAATGTAACTTGTCAGAGTTTATGTAATCGTATTAAATCCATAATTATTTTATGTGGAAAATGTGAGAAAATAAATTTAATTTAATTTAACTATGGTTGAGCCATATTTGAACCGTCCATTTATCTTCCTGTGAGCTAGCCGTATATGTTGGTTAAAATATTTTATTTTCATTAAGAACTTTACCAGTATGAAACCTTGGAAATGTTAGAAAGGAAAATCTTTGCATGAACCCTCGCTCTATTTGAATAATTAAACAAGTAAATTTATTTATTTTTTATTTTTTATTCTTCGAAGAAAAAATTCTACTTCCTCAGCTTCTAGCCGTTTCTCCAGAATCAACGAACCCGAATCTCTGGGTAGACCTTCTAAATTGGTTTTTGGTTTTAAAAATTATAACATTCGTACTTGGTACTTTTCAATTGTAAACGCTATTTTATATTTGAATTTGCATTATCACTTCTTTTGAAATTATCAATTAGCGTTCTTGATATACAATGCAATCTGATTTAAGACCTATGGTTATTGTAGAAACTATTGGAGATAATTTTTAAAAAACAAAATACACAAATTAAAAAATATTTTTTTATAATTTTTATAGCAGTATTTCATTCAGTAACCTTGTTGATCAGGAGACAGAATTATACATTGATTATATATTGACATACATTCCCATCAGAATTATACATTTATAACATTGGGGAAAACGATGTTAAGATTCAAAAAATTGTACTGAAACACAATTATACTTTTAAGATTTGTGCAGGTTGCATAGGGTGATGACTCCAATCATAATGTCATACTACTCAACAATAAATAATTTATTAACAGCAGTAAACATTACCATAATGCTGGCCTTCATACTGCATATGGAGACGCGTAATCTGACAAGAGGGAACAAGGAGGGTTCGAGCTTCTAATTGCATTCTCGATTACAACGCCTCTTACGTGTGACGACACTCCCTCGCATACCGTGCTTCAATTTAAGACTGAATTATGCGTATGCTGTAGAATTGGAAACCGTACTATTATAGTGTAATAGAAGGTGCATTTAAAGGTTTAAAAAATATTTTCTGTAATAATATTTCTTTATTATCAGAAAAGCACAAATTCGATTTTGAATTAATGAGTATAACTTTTTAAAATGGCCCTGAAGTCATCAGCCTTGAAAGCGTATTTGTGCCAAATTATTGTCCATGTCAGTCCACATAGTGTTAAACACATACTCGCATGAGCAGACACAGTTTTTTTTATTAATACATAGTATACAGCTTCCAACTGCTTTTAAATAAATTTTTCCAGACATCATGGTTTGTCTGTATTTCACATTACTTATCTAAAATAAAAATAATTAAGGTTATATCTTTAATATTGTTAGTTTATTGTTTAATTCAGTTTTGCATCATCATGATTTCCCAAATGAAATTCTTCTGATTAGGAACAACAAATTATTAACTTGTTTTCCTTGCCCCAATACTTTACCAACTTGTATCGATCGCAGCGTTAGGAGAGAATGGATCAGGTTTCTGTTTTGTTTACAATTACTACAATTCTGACTGCCACCAATTTATCTAGATAGAAGGCAGATAATGTGACATGGTAAGAGTAGGCAATGGAGCTGGTTCCTGCTAGCAATGAAAATACAATGGATGATTGTAGGTTTTCTGCATACAATGAAAGTTATAGGAAATGCACGACGAAAAGTATGTCTGTATAAGCAAAAGTAATATCTTGGAAATTCATATAATGCTAACATAAGTTACTGGAGTTCCAAATCATGACTATAAGTCTTATCTTGACTATAACGTTAATGCATAAACCTCGTCTCCCTACATGCCTAGAATCCTCGTGAGTTCTTTATGAGGGCCTTTTGAATGGACAGAAAATCTATGTTTCACCATAACCATCAAAGCATCTGTACTGGAAAAAGGGATTGTACAAACGCCTTATACTGAAATGTCGGATCTTTTGAGGGTATAATAGTATGAAAATGGTGGACACTCACAATATCGAAGTACCTGCTTACGGAAAGAAAGGAGTGAGATAGAGACCTAGATTCCTGAATGACTAAATAAAAATCTAATCTGTAAAGAAGGCAATGTCACTGAACAGAGGAGAAATAACCAATACTGAGAGAGCAGGATATGACTCGACCAATTTAGACTGCTTTTCTTATCGGCGTCTTGTTTCCCGCATCTTTTACTTTCACTGTTCTTTTAACTTATTTGCTTAACCACGCGACTCTCTTATTTCCTGTTAACATGTATCTGACATAGTCGTAGATTGCCTCCATAAAAGCCTTTTGAATGTGTTAGACTGATAAATAATCCAAGGAACATTACAAAAAACAGTTTCATGTGAGTATGGTTTAAAGTTTTATGAAAGCATTTTAAAAAGTTCTTTATTATATTAATAATTGTTTACATAAACATCGTTGCAACACAGATATTTCCAAAATATGTGTATAGTATTTTTCCGTTCTCGAAGCATTGCAAAAATAAGTTAACATTATTGCAGTTGGGCTTTGTTAATTTATATTTAAATTCCGATTTTTGGAACATCAATTAGGTAGTTTTGGAGGGATCTCCAATTTACAAACCATGGTCAGAGCCGGATCGGAGATCTGAGCTTTGAACTCCTCTCCCGAGAATTCCGCACCCACTAGTCGTAAACCAATGCAGAATATCTGGTATTATTTGGGAAATATAATTTTTTATACCAACTAAATTAATTACAGAAAAAATTCATAACTCCGTTCCTCTAACAAATTACTCACACTTTCTCAATGCTCATTACTTAAATTCAATTAAAACGTTCATAAGAAATTCTACTTTATTTATAGTATAAATTTTAAATGAAATTTATAAACGAAAATTTTTCTCGTGAAAATTTTTGTGTACTAACTTTTCATCTAGTTTACGTTTTAATAAAATTATGACTGAAAATTCTGTTCTCAAGTAAAAGAAATGAGAAATTAACTATACAACGCATTCTCCAATTTATTTTTTTTTTTAATCACTGAGTATAAGAACGTTTTATGAACTTGGATATAGCGCTTCCTTGAGACATGTAATATGCAACTTCACAGACTCATAATACATGGATAAATTTGGACTTGTTTAAGAATAATGATAAATATTTTTCTAGATATCTAATTGTAAAATGTAATCTATTTTAAGCATAATTATTTATCTTAAAGTAATTAATGGCTTACTGCAAAACTTTAATTTTAGGAGTGATACTTTGATAGCTAATTAGACCAAAGGGCGCGTGAAGGGAACTCATCATAATTCTATCAAAATTACCAACTTATATTCTCCAATCTCTCTTTTCAGTGGTAATGCTAATGACAAACTAAGATCTAGAAACCATCAATGATGATGGTAAAAACAAGTTCAAATTCTTAGATACGGTGTTTAAGTTTTATTTTCATTAAACTTATTCCCACTTTTTTAGAATTATTTCATTTCTTTGAAACCATCTAATCTCGTAAAAGAGATTTAATTAAATGTCTTTATTTATTTATACCCTGAAAGAATCTTAATGACATAATAATACATCGTGACTTGACAATCATACTACATCAGTCTGTAACGGATAATATAAAGGGATGAAACATATTACTTGAAATATTCATTTTAATTGTATAATTCAACAACATGAAGTATGATTTCAGCAGCGTCCGTTCAGGGTTAAAAAGTGGAAATATTTTCAGTAGTTATAAAACCTAGAAACAAACTCACGAAGGAGTTACGCCAAATTTAATGAAGTATTAAATAAAATTTGTTTATATGGGAATTGAAACTTTGCAAATGAAGCAATATATAAGCGTCATTTCATGTTAAACTAGGTCTAATATTTTTGTACTATTACCTTCGTTCAGAAATACTGTTTCTACCACATAATCCTCCTAACTTTAACATTTAATTCTTTTAAACCATTAATAACAAACGCACGAAATGAAGTCACAATATTCGAAATGGGAACGAACGGAGACAAACTCTCTGCTTTGAAAAGGTACTCAAGGCTTGCTGAATCTAGGATGAGCTTCATAATAAGCTCAAGTGTCGGAACACTTCAGATTTGTTTCTCTTTCTGCATTCCTTTAGCTCCTGTGGCTTCCTTATGGGAGAGATTAGAAAAATAATGTGACTATCCCTTTTAATACAGTGGATATTTTTACGGCAGGAAGTTTTGAAAAGATGTCCTTTTTACAGATTTTATATAAATTATTAATTTATTTTATTTATTTTTGGTTAATAAGTTCGCAACATTAAGTGGTTTTATTCATCAAAGCATCTTATTAGCCTTCTATATATTATGTATAAGAATATGCAGATATTTTCAGACTTTTATCATCCGTTTATTTAGTTATTTAAGTTGATATTTGCAAACATTTAAATCACTGGAGCTCAAAGGCTCATTTTGTCAAAGTTGCTGACTTTGACGACAAAATGAATATTCCGGAAAAATTCTGAACTGAGCACCTCTCTCTATTGGGAGACAGCGACATTCATGAACCTTCTAGAGAATACGTCACTTCCTACGCAATGACGTCACTTCCTACGTAATGACGTCACTTCCTACGTAATGACGTCACTTCCTTTTGAAAAGGTATAAAAGCAAGCTCTCAAATCAAGAGTAGTCAGTTGCACTTTGATCAGCAGTGAAGTTGGTGAACTGAGAAACATTTTGAGCGCTATTTAAAAGTGCTGCGACTGAGATTTAAAGGCGATCTCTGCTGGTTATTTATACAAGTGCTGTTCCGTTTTGTTACCTGTTCTAAGTTAGTGTGTTTCTGAAATCTTCGTTGAATAAAATAATTCATTTTTTTATTATCCTTCTGTTATTCTGCTTCATCTACACATACAAGACACTTTTTGTTACAAGATGAGTGTTCTTGGCAGTGGCGGTTCGTCCATTGGGGCAGCAGAGCTGCAGCAATCCCTGAATTTCTTTTGGAATTTGAACATTTCTCTCGCATATATATATATATATATATATATATATATATATATATAAACACGTCAAATTTGACGGGAAATCTCTCGAATGAAGAGGCAATTTTTACCCGTCATACCATGACGGGTGATTTTCTAGTTAAAAAATAAACATTAGATATGAATGAATGTACTATGAGAGCACTACCGCTATTTTAATTCATTCATTAATTATATAAAATTTTTTCCACTCTAGAGATTCGTCGAAGCACATAAAAAATTTCTTTAATTTAAAGCTTGGTGTTTTTTTGTCCGAGCTGGTAAACGAAAGTTAAAATTGAAGCAGTTATGTTTTTAAGGAATATAAAAAAACCGAAGTGGTTCCTTTTACTTCTGATTTTGAGGATTTAGCGCCATCTGTTATCCCTACGAATGTATTCCATTTTGAAACAGGTAGGAAGAAAAACAATTCTCAGAATTATATGTTTCCATTATTGGACAGCAGGATAAACAATGTGTATTCCAACTTAATTGGTATCATATGGGAGAGTTTTAATTTTTATTTATTTACTTTAAAAACCTTAACATTCCTACTTCGGATGTAATGTTAAGTCAATGGAATCTTCAAAGCGGAAGACAAAAAGTAATGCAAATAAAGTCAAAATTTTTAATATAAGTAAACGAAACAGAAAACTCTTTCTGTCTTATTCGAATTAGACCAGGAAACAAAGACAAAAAATAGCCATGTCTCCAATTAATTCGCGGATCTATTATCGCCAATTCCTCATGTATCTGTAAAATACTGATAATTCCTCGCATCGGTACAACTCTGTTTATTGGGGAGAATTTCACTTCACCGAAATTATTCCCATAAATGCTTTCCAAGCTTGAATGTCCAATTCGGTCTGACAGATGACAATTTATTGCTTTTATTCCCGACCACTCAATTAGACATTAAAATTACATGCTACCCAAATGGGAGGGGATTGTGGCAAATGAACCAATCTTCAAATTTCTTGCAATCATTGTTATCCCTTGTTACTTTGGATAACTTTGTGTCCACATGTTGTTCAGTGGTGCAAAATGATACGCCACAAAAGTTCTCCACCTGTTCGGATTCTTTCGTAATTATAGGCATAGGCGCAACACATTTAGTAAATGTGCTTATCGGTAATTTCCTTTCCGTGAGTTAAACCTCCTGTACTTTTCATAGTTCTCATCAGTGTCAATTCGATGGTGGGTTAAGGGGAGCCAGCCTCTCTCACAAAATAGGAGAAGGCTCATTGGCTTAAGTCATTGGGATAGGTGATGCATTTGCAGTTGCCACAGTCTGGCATATGAATGTCCCACCAAATGTTCATCGGCCATTGGAAATGAAATTTCATCGGCCATCTGTTAGCTCTATGAATTTATTCTATTTGGAAACAGGTGGGAGGAAAGACAATTATCAAAATTACATATTTCAATTATTGGGTAACAGAGGAAACGATGTTAAAATGGCAGAAAAATTTGTATGCCAACTTAATTGGTATCATATGGACGAGTTTTCTGCTCAGTTTATTCACTTTAAAACCATAAAATTCCTTGTCGGTGCATTGCTAAGTCGATGGAATCTTCAGAGCGGAAGGCAAAAAGAAATACAAATAAATTCAAGGTTTGTAATATATGTAAACAAAACAGAAAACTCGTCCATAAGAGAGAATACACAGAGAAGAAGTACCGGAGGTCTCATTCCGGTGTTAGATAAGAGACCGCAACGCCGCCAGCTTATATACACAATAGTAGCCTCTTTGATTTAAGCGTTTTTTGAATTAGACCAGGAAACAAAGACAAAAAAATGGCCGGCGTCCAAATAATTCGCGAATCTATTATCAGCAATATCTCATGCACCTTTATACTACTGGTAAATCCTCTCATCGGTACAACTCTGTTGATCGGGGAACATTTCATTTGACCGAAATTATTCCCAGCAATGCCTTCCAAGCTCGAATGTCCATTTCGGTCCTACCGATAACAATTTATTTTTTGTCACTGATCACTCTTGTTTTCAGCAAAATTACATGCTACCTCACTGGGAATAGATTGGCTCAAATTAATCTTCAAATTTCTTGCAATCATTGTTATCCTATCCTATGAATCTTAATTCATAAATTTGCCCACTAAAATCTTTATAGTTATAATATCACGTAATTCTTGTACTGTATAAACAAATTCAACAAAATATATAAACGATATTTTGTATATTCGTATTGCCATCGGAACACAAAAGTGAACAAAATTTCAAACTCAGGGCCTCGAAGAAGTGATTGGATAACCGATTATAAAATTAAATCTTTTCAAACATGACACAAGTAAACTCGAAACATTGAACGTCGAAACACTCCATATGTTCTGATTTTTCAAAATGCATATTATTTCTGCACTGTATCTTCCATGTTTAATAAAGAAGCGCTAATCAGGCGTAACATCTTTCATTTGTTCTAACAGATAAAAAATTCTGAGGTTAATCTCCAAATATCCTACTTTAATTTCGAAAAGGAAATTTAGAAATTAAATGAAATTAAATCGTTGCTGTCAAAGGCAATGCAGTTGCACTTCTTATTATCGTTTATTTCGTCTACAGAGAGAAGTTTCTTTACAGACGATTTTGTTTCTCACTTATAGAACAAGAGTCTACTACCTAGGGGCACCGTGAGTACACAGATGAGAAGACGCCAGATAAATAAATTGGTTCTCATTTTCCTGGTGGGTATAGTAATAGTGGGTTCGAGTTAAGCTCCACCAGAGATAGTATGTACCTCCCGACGGAGAGGTCGGGCTGTGGCCGGTGATGTCTACTAGAACCAAAGCAGGGCGGGGGTAACTGTTAAAGTATTAAAACACAAGTATCTATATATGCAAAGTATGTTGTTGTTTTCGTGGGTGAATTTGGAATTTTCGCCTATTTGCATTGCTCCTTTTCTGTTCAATCTTTATATGACATTCACACACAAGCCGTTTATGGGGCTCTATTCCCCATTGACGACCAGATCATTCTCCTGTATTATTAAAATATTAAAACGGAGTGAATAGTTATTATAAACTTTCTCTGTAGAATATGATTCAACATTGTCAAATTTGAACTCTCAGACAGATGAAGTTTCTGCAAAATAATCCTTTGAGATCCACTGATTTAAATGTTTGCAAATATCAACTTGAATAACTAAAAACATATAACGAGTGATAAAAGTCTCCAAATATCTACATATTCTTATACATATTATATAGAAGGAATTATAAGATGTTTTGTTGAATAAAACTACTTAATATTGCGAACTTAATAACCAAAAAGAAATAAACTAAATTAATAATTTATGTATAATTTGTGAAAAGGACATCTTTTCAATACTTTCTGCCTTAAAAATATCGACTGTATAAAAAAGGATAGTCATATTATTTTACTAATCTCTGTCATAAGAAAGCTACAGGAGCTAAAGGAATGTAGAAAGAGAAACAAATCTGATGTCGTCCCCGACACTTCAGCTTATCATGACGCTCAGTCTAGATTCATCAAACCTTGAGTATCTTTTCAAGGCAGGGAGTTTGTCTCCGTTCGTTCCCATTTCGAATATTTTGACTTCATTTGGTGCGTTTGTTATTCCTGGATTAAAAGAATTAACTGCTAGTAAAGTTAGGAGGATATGTGGTAAAAACAGTACTTCTGACTAACTACGAAGGTAATAGTGCATAATTATTAAATTTAGTTTAACATGAATTGACGCGCTTGTATATTGCTTTATTTGCAAGGTTTCAATTGCCATATAAAACATTTAGCTAATATTTCATTAAATTTGGCGTAACACTTTTATGAGTTTGTTTGTAGGTTTCATAACTCTTGAAGATATTTCAACTGCTTTACTATATTATATTCTTCCCCTCATAAACCTTTAAAATTCTAGCTTTGACTTTAACTTAATTTTTTTTTCATGAAATAAATGTAATAACAGCTAATGAAGTGAAGAGGATTAATGTTAAAAAGAACTTAATCTGAGTAAGTGGGGAGTTCGAAATCTTTAAAACTGTCCTAAATGGTCTGGAATAAATCTTGTTGCTTTGCTGGGTTCCCAATTTTCTTTGAAAGAAGTTTTGCTAATTTTCAAAAACAATTGGAATTCCTTAATTTCACAAAGTTCTTTCGCGGTTTCAAACAGAAGTTAAGTAAATTTTATAGTAGTATAGAAAAGCGCTGATAAACCTTGAAAATTCCAGATTTCTAACGGAGAATTTTCTGTATCTAGTTAGGATTTACAACAGTTTTTGAATAGATGGTTTCAGTTTTGTGAGATTAATATCCTATTTTACACCTGAAAGGACGCGCTGAATTCATACTTCATGTTGCTAAATTATACAATTAAAATTAATATTTAAAGTAATCAGTCTCATTCCTTTATATTATCCTTTACAGACTGATGTAGTATAATTTTCTAGTCTCGGTATATTATTAAATCTTTAACATTCTTTTAGAGTACAAATAAATAATGACTTTTAATGAAATCTCTTTTACAGAATTAAATGGTTTGAAGCAAATGAAATAATTCTATTAAAAGTGCGAATCAGTTTAATAATATTAAAACTTAAACACCGTATCTAAGAATTTGAACTTGATTTTCCTTTAATCGCTGATAGTTTCTAGATTTTAGTTTGTCAATAGCATTACCACTGAAAATAGAGATGGGGCAATATACAGAGTGCAAACAAATTAAGTGACACATTTCAAAAATTAATGAAAAAAAGCT
>BGPR01045505.1:0-12301 GCA_013235015.1 Araneus ventricosus | reverse complement strand
AGTAATAAAAAAACTGCGTTTGATTCATGGCAAGGTCAGGGTTTCTATGTCAAATCTACGGACGGAAATTGAATGGAACATTATTATACAGGGTTAGTCTAAATGATTCATCTGGTTTCAGAACACTGTGTATAGAGAGGTATACGACATACAAAGACGGGCGATACATGACAAGATACATACACTCCCCAAGTTTAAAAGCCCGCCTCGTGGCTCGCTAGATGGCAGGCGACTTTCTCAACAGAGAACTGCCACATAGCTGGATCGGGTGTGCTGGTCTAGAGGACGTTCCTCTGTTGCTATTGCACCCCAAGTCGCCAGATCGCAAGCCATGGGATTTCTTCCTGTGGGATTATGTGAAGGACAAAGTTCATGTACCTCCAATGCTAACAACGCTGCAGGCACTGCCGGAACGCATCACTGCTGCTGTGACAGACATTGAAGGAAACATGCTATTGAACGTCTGGACAGAACTGGATTACCGTTGGGATGTGTGTCGGGTGACCAAGGGCGCACACATTGAACATTTGTAGTGTGTACCAGAAACTTGGTGAGTGTATGTATCTTTTCATGTAGCACCTGTCTTTGTACGTCGTATACTTGTTTACAAACAGTCCTTTGAAACCCGACGAATCCCTGTATAACTTCAGCACTACCAATATGGCTTGGGAATCCATAAGACTTCAACTTGTAGTTCTTGTACTTAAAGACGACCTCGCTGGTATTCGCTATCCTTTCTTCTGCATCTTGCCGGCAAGGGTTGTGGACTTATGCTTGCGATGTAACATTTTTAATACGTAACATTTATTGTTAACCTACTAAAGTTGTTGAGATTTTAGCTGTATCTTTATCATTACGTTTCCTGTACATTTTCATTGCCGCCTCATATACTAAACCCCCTCTGAGCTAATGGAGGTTGGTAGAGGTGTGGACTGTGAAATTCTCTCCTTATACGAGCACATAAACTGCCAATCCACATGTGGTGACGCGGACGTGATTTGAACACGCAACCTTCTTATCTGGAGTCCTACTCCCAGGTCGCTTTGACCAACTGAAGGTACCACATTTCTCCCTTTATCAATAGATCACTGATTGGCAGTGGCGATCCGGGGGGGGGGCTATCGGGCGGCAGTCCCCCCAGATATAAACCAAAATTCTTGATTTTATTTAAAATCACTGCAACTGTTTGTTCATAATTTCTCTTTTAAAAAAACAACGTGACAATATTGCTTTCTGGCTTGACAGGTTCGAAAATTTTCCTACTTTTCTAGTCATTCTACTTGTAGTGTTGACGCGGTAGAAGACATTTTTTAGCTAGTTACTTCATTGTATTTTTTATTAAATTATCGAAAGTATTGTATTGTTTTTTATGATTCTTATTTTCAGATGAGTAAAGTTTGTAAAGTTAAAGCGTTTTGGTTTACATAAGCCATAAGGTTTGACATTCGTCATGGCGATACAAAATTTTTATGACCTCAACCTGCCCCCTTCAGAGCCAAATCCTGTATTCGCCACTGCTGATTGGATAAATACGCAAGACCAAATAGGAATAGAACCATTTTCCAGACTGTGCACATTCATTTGATCATTTTAGACATTTAACATAAGGTGCAATTTCTGATTGAATTGTGACTGTCTTTATAATAATCGATATTCTGTTGATAATCGTCGCAAAAGAACTTGATATTAAATACACCTCATATTTTTTAAACCTTACTTTGTCTTTTGACTTCGTCACTTCTCTTCACTGTCATACTACGGGCAGTGGGCAGCTCTGGTACTTTTGGCCCTGTTGTTTCCGCAGGAAAATATGTAATCCCTTCCGGACTGGAATTATTGATGGATTTCTTAAATAGCCTATTGTAGTCATCTGTAATACAGAAACAAAAATTAAATTCCCAGAACTAAAAATGTTTCTAGGCTGGACAGTTTTGGAAAACAGAATTGCATGACTATACAGGGTGCCAACCACCCTTACCACCCTTTTAACTACCGAATGGCTGCAGCTATCTTTATAAGAGGGGTGTCTAAGTATGTTAAAGTGACTATGCTCTACTGGATGAAATAACCTACAGCGCCACCTGGTGTAAAACGGTAGAGTTAGCGTTATTATCTCTAAAACGGTACTAGATAGAGAAACAAAGTGAATTAAAAAGTTGTAGAGCATCATCGATTTGGTACAAAACGACACCTTATATTCATGAATGCTGGAAACAGAAAGCTTAAAATGCACATTTGTTTGTTTTCAGCTCCGGAACTTATGGTCCCAACATGTCGGTGGGCCTGCGCACAAAACATCATCAGTGAAGCAGTACCTGATAGAGAAATTTGGGGAACAAATAATCGGATATGGTGGTTTCCAAGAGTGGACCCCACGTACACCTGATCTGACTCCAATGCACTTTTTCTTGTGGGGATACCTCAAACAGCAGATGTATGTGACCCCTCCAACATCATTGCAGGATCTTCAACGACGCATTACGGATGCTTGTGCCAAACTGACACCCGCTACGCTACACCGTGTGCAACGTGAAGTTTAAGCAAGGGTCCAGATGTGCATTGCAGCTGACGGAGAGGAGTTTGAACATCGAAAATAAAGATATCTTGTGATAACTAGTTGTTATTTTTCTTTCTAAGAATGTTTTGTCACGTGTCAGTGTAGGAAATCGCGAACACACAAATACGTGTTTTAAGCGTTCTGTTTTAAGCATTTATGTACAGAAGGTGTCTTTTTGTACTAAATCGATGATGCTCTACAACTTTGTAGTTCACTTTGTTCCTCTATCTCGTACCGTTTTAGAGATAATCACGCTAACTCCACCGTTTTCCACCAGGTGGCGATGTAGGTGTTTTCATCCAGTAGCGCATAGTCACTTTAACATACCTAAATACCACTCTTATGAAGATGCCTGCAGCCATTCGGTAGTTAAAAGAGTGGTAAGGGTCTTTAGTGGGCACCCTGTATATTCTGTTTTTGATATTACTAACTGGCTGTTATTGATTATTTGACGTCATTGTTCAATCAAAACAAAACAGGAACACAGTATGGAATCGGCTTGAGTTGCTTTAACGTTCGGTTTTGAAGCTACACGAGGGCTATTTCGGAACGGATATCGTCAATTTGAACCGCAGTCAGATGAAGGACGACTCTGCACCACTAAATTTCCACTCTACACCAGTTGGAGAAAATTTGAACCCGAACAGATACAGCGTGCACCAGGCCTTAAGCACGGTTTTTCAACTCGCGATTCTCTGGTTCCAAAGCCGAAAGTCTTCCTTGAAGCTACTGCGGTCCAATCGAATAGGGAACCAGATGCTATTTAAAGGGCTGCTCTTACATAAGAATACCTAAGGCTAGTTAGTTGGCTATGCAAAATTGAAATAATTTCAATACGCTGCACCAAAAAATGCCTTCTTGCAATGCAATAATTTGATATATACAAAAATGAACCAACTCCAATATACTGCACCACATAGCATGACATGACGCCATCCCACACCTCTGGTGCCTATAACCTCAAGGGTTATCTAACCAGTTGGGTGGGTGCAGGGTGGATGAGTACAACAATTTCCACCACAGGGCACTGGGAATCCACGCGAATGCCATACCCCGAAATATACTGCACCATAGACAACATTTATGATATTTATATTTTTGGGGCATGCCGACAGATAATGTGGTGACGAGGAACTCATGCATCTTAAATCTTCGTGCATCATATCTTCGAAGTATATTATACTCGTATCGTATCTTATACTCGTGCATCGTATCTTCGAAGTATATTATACTCGTATCATATCTTATCTTATACTGGTGCATCGTATCTTCGAAGTATATTATACTCGTATCGTATCTTATACATCGTATCTTATACTCGTGCATCGTATCTTAGAAGTATATTATAACGAAAAAAAAATGATGACGGCGCGTTACTTGATGAAAGAAGAAAATATTTCTGTCGATACTTGAAATGAATAAATTTGAAAATTATCTTTCAATAGGTGTGCTGTCTGTATATGTATGTGTATTGTGAAGAAAAATATATGAATACTTTTCAAATAGACATTGTTGTGATTCAATAAAGCATCCCACTTTATCTCACTTTAAACACAGCGGAAAAACAACAACGACATTGCTTTTCGCTTTGAATTTAGCCTGTTGAATTAGCAATATGCGAAGAATGTATCACTTCGAAGGCTAACTCAAAAGCTGTGCTTTACTGTTGCTTTAAGTAACTATACAGTAGTTAAGAGATGGCAGAGAAGGGGTCATCTAATTAGATAGATGGTTCAAGTCACAGGCTTGAATAGTGGTAGTGAGTCGAACTATCTATCTAATTAGATGAACCCTTCTCTGCCATCTCTTAACTACTGTAGAGAAGTGGTCATCTAATTAGATAGATGGTTCAAGTCACAGGCGTGAATAGTGGTAGTGAGTCGAACTATCTATCTAATTAGATGACCTCTTCTCTACAGTAGTTAAGAGATGGCAGAGAAGAGGTCATCTAATTAGATAGATGGTTCAAGTCACAGGCGTGAATAGTGGTAGTGAGTGTGTTAAAGGGAGATTCGTCACATGAACCGCTCGTAATAGCAAGGAGACCAATCGTCTTCTTTTAGGGAGGACATTCCTTCTTTTGTAAGTTCTGTCCTCCTTTGAAAAATGTCCTCCCACATGTCCTCATTTACGATATTTGAGATTAGAAGTCTGAATGTACTTTTAAATTCTGAAATATTATCCAATTGGAAAATAAACACACGTTGAAATTGTAAAAGATAGGTAGAAAGATTCAGCCCAGTCAAAAATGAACATATTACACGTGCAGCAGTTGAAAGGTGTTTTTTTTCTCAATTGCTAATGATTTTTAGACCTGTGAAAAAATTAAGATTGAATGATGATATCCTAGCTTCAACACATTCTGTAAAACTCAATATGAAGGATATTTCTTGTTCATATATTTCCAGAATATTGTTAGAAGTGATGCATTGCGAAAAATATTCATTAAGTGG
Source organism: Araneus ventricosus (assembly GCA_013235015.1). NCBI lineage: Eukaryota > Metazoa > Arthropoda > Arachnida > Araneae > Araneidae > Araneus > Araneus ventricosus. The sequence goes on along the minus strand of BGPR01045505.1, from coordinate 7,291 downwards.
AAAAATAACAATATATAGATATGTAAGCATAATTACAATTTAAAAGTTACAAATGTTTTTCTTAAGCATTTATCATATTATTGTGCTATCTATAGTGGAATCAAATCCAGAACTGCCGATTCTCCAACTTCCTAGGCCGGTCGACGAAAATCAATCAAGTTCCAAGACAATTCATTAAAATGAATTGAATAATAACATTTATTAGACTGAGAGACAATTTTTATTAAATATTATTAATTTATAATCAATTTATGTGACTCTTTTATGGAAATGTATTGTTGTTAATATTGTAAAAAAGTTTGGCTGAAAATGGAGTCGCGATATTTTAACGTGAAAACATCTTTCAGCTCGTTACAGTGATAGTCGGTCGAACTTTCTTGTGTGACAAAATACCGTCGGATTTGAATCGCTATTAACTACGAGACTAATAATGCGAAAAGAATGGTTGACCCCACAACGGATAGATCACATGTGTAAGAGTGTATGCATAGTATTTGTTTTGCCTGTGACGCCATCGTACCAGTGTAGGCGCATGCGCGTGATTTTTCTGAATTAGCTTTATGCAAGGTTATAAATAAGTGTATCGTGGAAACGCGTTTAGGTAGGAGGTTGATTCTGGTGTCATTTTAAAGAGATTGAGGAGCATTACTAGGACTCAAAAGTGAGACAATAAAAATATGTATGAGAATATAAGTAAAAATCTGTATTATATTGGAAATTTTAAACTATGCATGTTTTTAGATTATAACATGCAGAGTTTTCTTTCGAATTGTACAAAATTTTCGTACAATTGAATTTTACGGGAAATATGAGCATTTGTAGTAAATAATGTTTTCCTGCGCATACGCGAAATGTAGTTCTATATACTAAAAACAGATGGCGTCATCAAAAACTACTCAAAATAAAACATAAGAAAAGCGCATTTCGGGTCCGCGCCGTAGATTTTTCTTGAAAACATAGGGATAAAATCATAAAACAAGTGTTTCGTATTAATATGTAATTTAATTATCAATCTCTTTAATAGAATATTTACACACACAGAGTAGTATAATGGTTACAGAATATATAAATCACAAGCTACCCCAGACCCTTGCTACATGCGATAAACTCGTGATTTATCTATTCTGTAACCATTATACTACTCTGTGTAAATATTGCACTAAAGAGATTGATGATTAAATTTCATATTAATACGAAACACTTGTTTTATGATTTTATCCCGACGTTCTCATGAAAAATCTACGGCGCGGACCCTAACTGCGCCTTTCTTATGTTTTTCTTTCCTTTTACCTATTTGGCGTCACGAGTGAAAAAATGTTTAAGGAAACTTGAAGCCTCCCCAAATTTAAGGAACCTTGAAGCCTCCCCAAATTTAAGGAACCTTGAAGCCTCCTCAAAGTTCAGCCTATCTGGACACATGAAGAAAAGAGCATTTTATGGAAGAATGAAATTTACCGCTTGTGTCCTTCGACTTGTGTCCTTTGAACTTGGATGATTTGCCCTGTTTCTTAAATGGCTTTTTCTCGTTGTAGGACATATATTTTCCCCCTTTAGGCTTCTCGGTTTTAGAGACCTTGTTTTCATTTTTCTGTGAACCAAATTTCAGCTTTTCTTTCCATGATCCATGTTCTGAAAGGAAAATTCACAATCGTCAAAAAACAGTACTGTGTATAGGATCAAAACTCAAGAGCCATTAGTTTGACCACACTTTGCTAAAACTTAAAAATACATCAAATTGTAAAGGTCATATATATCAAAATGATTTAAGATGTTTTAAGTTATTGCTGAAAATAAAAATACCTGTTTGTAACAAGTGCCTATAATGTGGACAGTTTAAATAAAAGAAAAAAACCAAATAAAACTCAAAAATTCAAAATGTTAAGCATGAAGAAAAAGTAAGTAAGTAAAATAATTTCCTTCCTGATATAACTTTGATTTGTATTCAATGCCAAACATAGAGGATTCCGCTCCTTATTCTTTTATTCAAGCTTGGAATTTTTGCTTAATTATATATGTGATAAATTAACACTTTCCTAATTTTAAAAACTCTACTCAAGAATTAATTCGTAAAATTATTTCTACTTAAGCTCTAGCACACAATTAACTGTCACTTTAACTCGCTCAAATCTACTTTCAACCGCTCTAACGTTCTCGGGGATTCCCCTCTTCTACAATGCTACTTTATCTCGCTGGGATAGTGCAACTTCCTCTTTTTCAATCATGTAACACACTAAGCAACCCACGCCGTTTTCGGCATAATTCTTTACTCCTGGCCATGGCTTCATTATTTCAAAATTCTTTTAAAAATCTTTTTCATACAGTACAACTATCACACTCTACAACTAATTTGATTATGGCTTACTTATGAAATAAACTGTTTTGGCCTTAAACGACTGAATCATTTTTACTTTCTCGTATACGAAGTTATACAAAGAGAAAGTATTGTAATCGTCAAAAAATTCGAACTCGAGATTTTGACGAATCTCCACGTTTTAGACCTCCCCGAGTCCGAAAAAGACAATTTTAGAATCATGTCTGTCTGTCTGTGAACACGATAACTCTAAAACTATAAGAGCTACAGGGATGAAATTTGGTATGTGGTCTTTAAACATAATTTGTAGGTTTCTATCAAATTTTGGACAAAATCCGTCAACGGGAAGTCTGTCTATCTGTATGTCCGCGGTCATGTGAACGCTATAACTCAAAAACTTGAATAGCTAGATGCATAAAATTTGGTACACAGTTTTATCGTCATGAATGTAGGTCCGTATAAAATGTTGGGCCAAATCCGTCGAAAAAAGGCGTTCAAATTGCATATTCAATTTCTTTTAATACGATTCTTATGCGCAAAGTACTGGTAGCAATCTGTTATTGTTGTAAATTTTATTTACAACAATAAATAATGTTTTCAAACATAAATTGTAACAATTTTTTTATTATTGTAAATAAAATTCAAACCGATCTCATTATTTCAGCAAATCCTTTATTTACGCGCTTTTGCAATTGTTACGGTTGTGGTAGTATAAATTTTCTTGGGAATTCAATTCCAAAGCAGAATTTTCGCTTTAGTATTCATTGCATTGCCTATTTTATCGCACCTGCTTCAAAGTAATATTTTTTTGAAACGTGGCAACAGATATTTGATTTCAGGTTTGTTTGTTTGTTTCACTTTCTCGTATACGAAATATACAGAGAGAAAGTATTGTAATCGTCAAAAAAAAAATTCGAACTCGAGATTTTGACGAATCTCCACTTAGAAAGTAAACGAGAAAGTTTAGGGGAGACCACTCCCGCTGGTTTGAATTTGTATAAAAACAACATCAATGGAAATGTTGTTTCATATATACAGGGTGTTTTAAAAAACCATGATCAAAATGAAAGGGTAGGGCAGGCATAGAGAAAGAAGTCATTTTAGCAATAGAACATAGGGTCAGAATTGCAAAGGGGTCCGCTACAGGCCTCAGAGGAAAATTCAAATTTAGACCTTAAAGTCGTTTTTCTTAGACAGAAAACCTATTCTAATTTTGAATCTGCATGGATGGAGGCCTCTGATGACTTCATCCACCAGATTCTTCTTCCTCCTCGTACTTTTTCATTCGTTTTTTGTTAATATTATTGTATTTTTACTTCTATCCCAGTTAAATCTTCCCTTAATTTGTATTTATATCTCCGCTAGAGGAGGCTGTTTGTCAGTGAATTAAGCAAAAGAAAAGGACATACAAGATGAAATGTACAACACAGATTGAGCAGAATATAAATTTATAATAGCACAATAACCCAGTTGCATGAATAACAACATCACAAGTCATATGCGGCATGATAGATACGATAATGACAAAAAGGACGCAATACCAACAACAAATCTTTGGAATACTTAAGGAGTGTTAAGCCGGCAATTCATCTGTATTCCATTCCATCCATTTGTCCCAACACTGTTTTTCTTTCCACCCATTAAGGAGGCCGCGGTGGCCTAGTGGCAAGATCTCGGCTTTCGGGCCGGAGGGCTCCAGGTTCGAAACCCGATTCCACTGAAGCCCCGCCGTGCATGGTGTGGAAGCCTGGAGAGGGGGTGCCAGCTCAGGTGTCGTCCTCGTCATCCAACCGCGGCTCAAAATTACGAGATCCGTCCCAAAATAGCCCGCGTGTTAAAACGGGACGTTAATATATAAGTGACCCACCCATTAAAGTCGAAAAATTAGGCACGTCATTCATTTGAAGTTCCACAGTGCGCTGGCAGTAAGGGAGAGCGATCATCTTCCCCCCTCTACAGCTGTTCTTCGATACCCCACTCCGCGGATTTCAGATTTGCTTCTATCGTAGCAGGGATCTAGTCAAATCGTTTGCAGTGCCGACTACCCTCGCAAAAGGTCCCACCAAAGATTCGGCGCACGAACTGCCGGAGTTTGGTTGGAAATCCGACTTTTCCCAGCCGCTATGCTGTTTTCCATAGGTTTTCGACCTCGACGCTTGTTTTTTGCTTCCGTGTTCCAAAATTCCCACTTTGGAAGAGATATGAATGCCCTGCTTTAGAGGAGAATATATAGGTGTTCAAAGGACTTGCCGTCTGAGCCGATACACGCTTTGCACGTTGCTATTCATGCTACTTGATTGTTGTACTGTTGTAAATTTGTATTCCATTGAATTTTTGTTAGATATTTCGTCTGGTGCATACTTTACTTTTATTTAATTTACTGACAAAAATCCCCCATAGCGAATCCCCTTTGCAATACTGACCACCTGTTATACTGCGAAAATTATTTGTTTTTGTATACCTGACCTACCCTTTCAATTTGGCCATGTTTCTTTGAAACACCCTGTATATAAATCCTCAATGAATGTAAAATTTTTTAGCTTTAAGAACTCTTTTAGGCAGCGTATGACTAAATACATGTATTGAATCTTACTTTTTCGCCAGTCACCCTGCTTTTTATTAAAATTCTTTTTCGGGAATTGATTCTTCTTCTTGGCCTTTGATTCTGCAATTTGCTCGTCCTTTGAGAAATTTTGCTTTTTGGATCCTGTAAAAATAAACAGTGGAATATTTTAAATAAATAAAAAGCATGTATTAAAAAATATTTCCATCTTAAAGGATTCCTTTAAAAACATACCTGGTTTTCCATCTAACTTTTTAAATTTATTTTTAAGGCGCTCTTTGTTTTTGTCTTTCTTCTTTCCGGGGTGTTTTTCCTTCCTCACAAGGCGCGCCATCACACTGTGCCCTATCAGTAAAGAATAAAAATATTAAGAACATATTCTTAAAACTTATTTATATATATATATTACAAACAATTAAAACTCAAATAACCTTTTCAGTATATACACTTATTAAACCAATAATTAAAATTAAATATAAAATAATACTACCTAATTAATAATCATACAATGAAATACAGAAAGATAATTAGATTTAATATATATATATATATATATATATATATATATATAGAGAGAGAGAGAGAGAGAGAGAGAGAGAGAACATTCTTATTCTTAAACTTTGGATTTCTTATGTTAATATTTGATAGCAGTTGATTCAAAATGATATGAATTCAAGGGACGTCAAACTTGAGAAACATAGCTGTGATTGTTATCGAACATGTAATCATAAAGAAACACCCCCGCCCTGCCGTAATTTCCAGGTTGCCGATGAAAGACCGGCCGCCGCGACAGAAAATAGGGCACTGAAGTCGATGGCAAAATAGTCCCCATTACGAGTGGCTCATGGGACGACAAGCCCTTTTACGGGGGTACGTCCCAACTTCGGGGAGGGACTCTACGAGCCACAACACTAGGGATGGCGGATACTGCAAAAATAATCGGTTTTCGGTTATTCAGGTTTTTTCCACCTCCGGTTTAACCTGGCGGCTATAACCGCTCAAAATAACCGGTTTTCGGGTTTTTTTTTAAATAAAAAAACAAGCTCCGTTTGTAGACAAATTTTTTTATTAATATTGTTTTTACAAGAAATCAATCCTTTGGCCAATATTTATGTGTTCATAAAGACTCTTTCAGTAATCTACCAACCAACAGACGCCTCGAGGTAGCGGTTGTCATTGATTGGCCTAAGATGATGAAATTCAAATCTTCCTAATTTGATGAATTTCAGTCTAATCGAACCTAAAATCGAGCCTATCTTCCGATTCGGTTTTTTTACCCGGTTATCGAATTTAAAAAAATAACCGATTATAACCCGGACAAAAAAACAGAAAGAAAAAACTGGTTAACCGAAACAAAAAATACCCCCGATTTTCGGTTAAAACCGGTAGATTTTTCCCATCTGTACACACCACCATTAATGTACCCACAATGAAATGTTATCGAACATGTAACTAGACGTCGCACTGTGTGATAGATACACTGAATGCTCTATCATTTAGCATTATACGCCGTGTTTGCATATTTGCGCAACTGTTTTGAGAGCAAAACTGAAAAAAGGGATTGCTTAGTTTTTGCCTTCTAAAATACATAATGGAAACGTGACTGCCGTTCATAGACCTTTTTTCAACGGTCTTGGATGATTTAAAGATTGCATCATGCTCACTAAGCAGTTTTCCAGTAAAATTTCACAGTTCAAACATAGCTTTTTTTTCTCTTATTAGTGCTAACGTTCTAAGTTAGGGTTCCCAACCTTTTTCCCTCGCGTACCCCTTGATTATTCCTTTTGTTTTTGCGTACCTCCTACGATCATATCCACCTCCCCCGCCATAACCATCCGTCTATGCAAAGAAGTTTTTATCAATAATGTTAAGGTTAGCTTATAAGTGAAATGACAGGAATTATTAACATTTGCAGAACTTATTTTTGATTTTACATTTTATTCCATTTTTACAATAGTATTAGTTCAACGTCAAAACAAATGAAACCAGCATTGTAATGATTTCGTTTTAACTTGTAAGGATAGCTAAAAATTACGCTTCCTAATAATCAACTATTCAAGAAGTATTAGTTATTAAATAGCGAGTATTCGCTTGGAGAAACAAAATTAACTTTTTTAATCCCTTATGTTTTCTTGTTTGCGCCATTAACAACTTTCATTTCGCGTACCCCCAAATGGTCCTTCGCGTACCCCCAGGGGTACGCTCTGTTCTAAGTGATGGTGATTTTCCTTCATCATTATCGTTGCTACGAATGAATAGTACAGAGTGAGCTTAAATTAACCATCAAATTTGAAATGAAATAACTTTTCAGTCGTTGCGAAGTACAAACTTCTTTTTTTTTTTTTTGAAAACAACGTGAAAAAAGAAAGCGAATTGGTATTGTTTTCAAAGTGCGAATTTTGAGAGCTAAAAGAAAT
>BGPR01045504.1:0-12301 GCA_013235015.1 Araneus ventricosus | reverse complement strand
TTGAAGGAGAGCTTGATAAAATGAAAATTTATGATATGAAAAGGAAAATAGCCTAATATTGAACAAAAATACTGAATTATTTGCTCTTAAAGTTATGTCTAAAGTTAAGATTTATCTTAAAGATGTGGCGACTCTTCCTTTAGGTCTGCAGAGTTGCAGTACTCACTTCAATTATTTTAAAATTTTGGGGTTTTTTTTTTTCGTTTTTATTCTTATTTGCTTACTTATCCACACTGAGAGTTCCATTATCAAAGAAAAAAGATAAAACAAGAAAAGAATACAGAAAATGAATGAAAAAGTAAGACAGATACATGATGGGGCTACACACAAAATAGTTTTTGAAAGCACTAAAATTCGCTCATTGCATATAAATAAGTGACATAATGGACGAGGGCGAATATCTATTCTTTCTGTTCTAGAACATAGCCAGAACTGGATTTTTATATGCTCCTGTTTTGCGCTAGGCCAACTAATGTTCTTTTATCCCCTTCAATCTTACCCATAGTTCGCCTTCGCATTCTTGATTTTTTTTATTGGATGATTTTATGTTTCGGATTCACTTTCATGTTGTCTCAGCGGGAATTTGGCTGGTTACTACGTATTCCAATTTTGTTGTTAAAAGTCACTCGCAGAAGAAAAATTACTGCCATTTTCTAAAATACAATTCAGATAATTGCAACTACAAATTTGGTCTATTTGAAGGTAAAGCTATTTATGAAAAATTGTATTTCAGCTGCAATACAGTAATATTTTTATAGCACTGCTTGTTTATGGGAAGAAGAGCCTCACTGCTTATATGTCACCGTGAATATTTTTTGAAGGTTCATAATATGAACTATTTTTCTAAATGCTTCAATTAATGTATTATTTAACTATTTTGAGATTTAATACGAGTTAATAAATACATTGTTATTTCCTGATTTCACCTGTTAAATAGTTTTTCGAAATATGTGAATAATCCTTAAAAACTACACCGAAAGTCTGGATCAAACAGCTGTGCGAGGTATGGAAAAGTGGTCTAAGTCAATACCTCTGAAAAACTTATTCCATTCATTCCATTAAAGCCGAATAGCCCTTCTGTTGCTCTAAAATGGGACGCTAATATAACTAAACTGAACCCATTAACGCTTTGCAATTCTGAACATCGGTGCCTTTTACATCAAACAATTTTACTGGTTCATCAGGACAATTTTCTACTGAAATAAAACAAAAATTAATTTTTCGAAACGTACGTGATTGGAATTCTCTCTGTTCCGTAGGAAAAAAAGTTTACAGTCTTTGGAATTTCTTGGAATCAGGAGGTAAGTAAAGCTCCATGGAATGTTAATGGAGTCTTTTATAGCGATAAGCATGAACCCTACGTGTTAGAAATTGTGAAAATTAAATTTCCCTAGACGAGCAAACGAGTACCTACCAAAACAACACTAAGCGCAAATACAAAAATTTTCTCATCTCCCCTAAAATATGATAATCCTTCTATACTCAAATTTAAATAATTTTTAATAACATTTCAGCAAAAAGTTTGAATTATACAGAGAAGGTGTACCGTTCACTCTGAATTTTTGTGAACGATGACAGCGCTCTCACGTTCTCCTTTGGAAACTGGGAAATTTAATTCCCGCTTTTTCATCCAATGGAAATTCGAAATGTCTTTCGTGTTGGAGAATATTCATATTTTTTGAAATTTACTGTGATTTCATTTACAAAAGCTTCATTATTTTAACTTTAAGGCCTCGGGACATTATCTAATATTCCTCGAAATGAAAACAGGTAAGTTTTGTAGTTATTTCCAAACATATATAAGCGACTATTCAAATTAATGAAAAATTTGTTATCCTTTTAAAAACTTATTTGCCTTTTAGTAAAAAAATAATAAACGTTCTAGTTTTTAAACATATATCAGATTGTTTAATGCAACCCATAGTCCCAAAGAGGACTTAGTCTCCGGTATTGATGATATTGTCCAGTGCGGATTCAGTTCAGAAAGTTTTCTGTTTCCATGGGTGATGAGGAGGCAGGGGAGGGTAACAAGGGTGCTAAACCCATATACGAAATATTTAACTGACTGAATTTAAAATCAAATAACTTTAATCATAATTTCGTTATTTTAAACGTAGAAATTATCTTATTTTTTAAAATTAAGGGGTGTGAAAAATGATTTATTTTAAAGACACGGAAAAATTAATTATATAATAAAAATATGAAATTAAATAATATATATATATGAATTAATGTTATGATTGTAAAGATGTGTGGGCACTCACTGACTCCTGGCAATCATCATTTTCAGACCCAGTTCCCCACTGCCAGCAACAGTGGTTTCACACGATAATTATACATCGAATTTCACTCTAGGTAATGAGGTGTTTCATAGTTGTGAATTTAGCTTGAATTAGTGCCGAGTCAGCATAGTGAAATGGAGACAAAGCGAAAAGCTTCTAACACATCAATTCTGTCATATTTTAAGAAAGAAAAAAATGACAAAACCAATGAATTAGTAATTAATCAAAACACCGCAGTGTCTTCTGAACATCAATGTGTTGATAGTACTGACAAAGAGTGTGATGAAGAAAGAAACCACCCTTCCACATCACGACATGGAATTATCAATCCCAATGATAACGGATTACGCATTGATAAGCAGGTAAGTTGGATTTAAATAATTAAAACTACTATCTCTCTGCAGAAAAAGTTAACAGCCATGATTCGTATTTTATCAGGAATATCGTCTACAGTTTTAACAAGATTTTAAAATAAGCTTACTGTAGAGTTCATACAAATATTTGGTTTCCGTGGCGGATCTACGTTTCGAGAAACCTCGTAATGCGGATAGATCCAAAAATGCATACGAATTCCAAAAAATTAATTTTTTTAAGTTTGCTTATGTAAAATGAGAAGATATACAATATTAAAATTCATTCCCGTTTCATATGAAAATGTACAACGTTCTTATACTTAGTGATGTTCCAATTCCTGCATTGAATGTATTACTTCAAATTTGAATGAATACTTTAGAGATCAATCATTTTTTTTTCTCCTCTTGGCAATTCCCGTTACTGCATAATACATCAGAGCTTGAACTCAGCTTTCTTAAATTAGAAAAAGAATAAAATGTTTTCTGATGCACACAATATGAATAATGTATGATTACATGTAGCTGTTTTGATTTCAATGGACCCAAATTTTTCAATCGTCGTGCAAGTATCAGGGTTAATGTTTTTGTTCTTTCGCGGAAAACAAAACTAGAATGGATTTTATTTTTAAGTAATTTTTAATGATTCTAATAAATAGTATTCGCTTTTCTGTTTATATTAGTTATACTATAACATTATTTTCTCGTTAATTAATAAGAAAATTATTTTATTTCTGTACTATACTGTCATTTTAATGTTAATTTTTTAAATGTAGTAGGAAATAGGAAAAACGGAACTGAAAAACAAATTTCGAGCCTAACTTTTTTATTAAAACTTTTTTGTTAAAATACTTATCTATTTGAAGAAAAGATATTATTAGTTATTAATTAAATCTTAAATCTTGACAAATTCCGGAGTACCCGCCCCTCAAAAAGGGTTCTTCCATTCTTGACGAGTGCTGAGTCCAATATGGCGAGAAGTATCTGACAATGAGCTGAATAGGATTAATTTCGGTAGTGAGGAGAGGCAGGGAGGGGGTGCATACATTGTAGCTTCATAGAAGCCAGGTCCTTCGCACAGTAGCTCTGAGAAGAACTGGGAACAGTTCTCAGAATGTCAGGAGTCTAGCGGTGGCCAGAAGAGAAGATCTTGAGACGGAGTGGAGGAGAGTGAAACTGTGAGAGCTGTGTATGGTTAATATCTGTGGAGAGGGCCGTGGGAGAAAAAAGTCGGAAAGTGAGTAATGTAAACAAGCTGCGGGGAGGGGTACAAGGTGCATTACTATTACGGGAGAATATTTCTCGGTCTTTTTATTTTGGGATCGGGGATATAATTAGGAATAAGTTGAATTTGCATTTTCGTGCGTGTCGAGAGCATTAAAGAATTTTGTTGCAATTTTAACAATGAATTCCCTTAAAGAGGGGTAGTTAAGTGCTTTACGCATTTCGGTGTTGGAGATATACCATTTCGCATTGCAGATTGACCGAATTACTGAGTGATATTGAACGTCAATTATTTTAATGTTGGTTTTTGCGGCATAACCCCAGATCGGACAGGCATAGGTTAGAATAGGACGCAAGTAGGAGTTGTAAACAAGTAACTTCGTTTCCCTAGGCATTTTAGATTTCCGAGATATTAATGGGAAACGTTTACCCGCGGTGTCTCGGAATTTTTTTTAAGGTAGATAAAATGGGGTTTCCAAGTTAATTTGCAATCAAGAATAAGACCTAAATACTTACATTCCTGAGACCAGGGGATAATTCTGTCATTAATCTTAATGGGGGGAAGCTGGAGTACCTACGCGCATTAGCAAACATAATAGCTTCAGTTTTTGAGACGTTGATTTCTATTTTCCATTTAATGAACCAGTCCTCAAGTGCTTGAAGATGGCGATTAAGAGCAATTTGAATATAATTGGGATTTTTGTTCCGGACAAGTATTGCTGTGTCGTCTGCGTACATGCATAATGAAGTATTGAATTGTTTGGGAATGTCATTAATATACAGGGCAAAAAGAGTCGGGACAATTTTCGACCCTTGTGCCACGCCTGCATTAATGTTTTTTTGTGCTTGAGAGTTCATTCTTGACTCTAACTGCAAATTTTCTTTCTAGTAAATAAGAAACTATTAGCTTAATAAGGTAGGATGTAGTCTTGTAGTGTATAAGCTTATGGATAAGTCCATCTTGCCAGACCCTGTCATACACTTTCTGGATATCTAGGAAAACAGTCCCTGTTTTCTGTTTATTGGCAAACCCCTCTGTGACATATTCAACGACTCTAATAAGTTGGTGAGAGGTAGATAGTTTTTCACGGAAACCAAATTGTTCGGGACAAAGTACGTTATTTTCCTTAAGATAATTATTGAGTCGTTTTATTATCAAGTGCTCAGCAATCTTGCTTAAACTTGGTAATAGGGAGATAGGTCGATAGCTGGTTGTATCTGTGGGGTCTTTCCCTGGTTTTAAAATCGGAACTACACTGGCTGTTTTCCACCTAGTGGGAAAATGACCAAGGGTCATAATCTTATGTATAATTGTGGTTATTGTTAAAATAGTATGTAAGGGCAAGTTTTTAATCATTTTATTGTTTATTCCATCGATGCCTGAGGCTTTATTAATTCTTAGACTTTTAATGCAGTCTAGGACTTCAGATGGCAAAGGGAGATCAAAGTCTTTACAGACTGAATTCGCTTCGGTGCGAAAGCGCATGACAGAGTCAGCGACTAATTCCTCAGTGTCAGGATTGGTAATATTGTTTAGAGTAAACTGTGTCCAAGGCTTTCGGCCAAGAAATTTGCTTTTTCTAAGTCAGTGTTAGCAATACCTCCCGGTCCATTAAGAGATGGAATGTTTTTAGTTTTCTTTTTAAAGGGGGTCACAAATTTCCAAACCGTGCCATCAGTGGCGTTGACATTCAAAAGCTCATTTGTGAAGGCATCGGTTTCAATTTTCTGATCAAGTTTTTTAATTTGTTTGTTTAATTTGTTGAGTTTTCCCTTGAGGACTGGGTCACGGTAGGTTTGAAACATCTTCCTGGCAAGATTTCTCTCATAATTCAATTCCCTAAGTTTACTATCATGATAGATATAATTTTCCTTAACTGGATTAGAAGTGGAAATCTTGGCATTAATTATTTCATCTTCAAGTCTACATACTATACTATCAAGATGTTCCGCCGTGTTTACAAAATGCGGGTTAATGAGTTCAGAGTTTTTAAGGGTATCTTTAAATTTTTTCCAATTAGTTTTTAGTTTTCCAGGATATTTAGGGATCGAGTATTGCAGAAAGAAATTAAGGGTAATTGGATTATGGTCAGAACTGAGTTCGGAGATAGAATGAATTTCATATGGAAAAGAGAAAATTTTTATCTATAGCGAAATCAATGGTATTTGCAGAGTTTGTGCCGAATCTAGTTAGGGTGCTTGGTGCAAGGATTTCAAGTCCCGCCTGTAGAGCAAACGCTTTAATGGAGTTCCCTCTTGGACAATCACAATTGCAACCCCAGGAGGTGTGATGCGCATTGTAATCTCCGCAGAGTATTTGATTGGGACTGATTTGCAATAAAACTTCAATATCAAAGGTGAAGATAGAAGTATCAGAAGTGGGGGGAACGTAAAACGAGGTTAATGTGATTGGATCCTGATTTTTAAAATTAATTGCAACAACACATGCCTCCACGTAACGTAGATTGGGAGGGATAATTTGATAATGTGGAATATTATTTCTGATTAAAATTGCTGTTCCACCACTGAGGTGTTGCGGATGTTGATTAGCTCTGTATGAGTAGTAGGAATTATAATTTGCCAGGAAGATTTTTCGGTCTGGTCTCAGGTGGGTTTCTTGAAGGAGTATAGCATCGGGGCAGTACTTGTTTACAAATAATCTAAACTCATTGATTTTAGTTTTTATCCCATTTGCGTTCCAGAAAACAATTTTGAGCATCTTTGAGTTGAACATTACGGATCGTCAAGGAAGTCAGAACTGGCACAAGCATTCATTAGAAGTTGTAATTTATCTGCAGTATTGTTAGCATATTTCATTGCTTGCAAAGCTGCAATTAATTGTGGGGCTTCCTTCATAAGTTTTCGTAATTCTTTTAATGCAGTCATAAGGACTGAAAGGTCATTGTTACCCGAAATTGCGGGTGTTGGGGGTTTATTTACATTACTCTAAATGCACGTACTTGCAAACGCTACTGATTGATTGTTTACATTATTTGCTGGTCTATGCACCGGTGGCGCCATCTGTTGCTTCGAATCCACGGTATTAGCACTAATTCCGTTTGCTTTCTGTGCATATGGGATATTACTATTAACTAGGTACTTAATTGAGTCAAAGTTATTATTTCTATTTTTATGAATTGTAGTTAGTTTCGGGAATTCTGCACATCCTCTATAGACAGCCACATGGCCATCTTGGTTGCAATTAATGCAAATTCTTTCGATTCTTTGCTTAATTTCACATTCGATTGTTGTATGACTTTGGCCGCATTTTAAACATCTGGGTGTCATACTGCATAATTCTGCTGTATGATTTAAGCGATTACATTTGAAACATTGAATGGTTTTCTTTCTGCCCCTATATGGATCGACAGTAATGCTCAGATGATTCAGGTTTTTGAGTTTAAAAATTTCTTCAGGTTTGGTCGAAATTTCGCTTTCCCAACTTCCACAAGAAAGAATGGAAGTGGCTGTCTCGTCCTGAACTGGGTTAAGCGGGTAACTTAGCTGATAACGAATCCGTGTTTCTTAAGACAATTTTTGATTTTATCAGTATCATGGTCTAAGGGGAGATCCTTAATAACAACCTTTAATGACCGTTTATCTATAGGGCGGACAAGATAGTAGTCGAAGCCTTGAACTTTTAAAGTACTTTGAACTTTTTGGTATTGCTCAATTCTAATAGTGAATATTTTTATGTAACCATTGCTGAATTTATTTTCGGTCGGCCCGCAAGTAGTTCTAATTACATCTAAGATTTCCACGTAATTTATTACATACTTCAACATTATTGGAGGAATTTTACTTTTTTCGACCTTTCCAGGTTCCTCCGCAGCTTGTTTACTATTATCAGGATTATCATTAACCTCAATCGTTTCGTTAATCTCCTCAGAATTTAGCACTTCATATTTATTAGAAATTTCAATTAATTTAGCTGGGTTATTAAACAAATTACGCGCTTTAGCTATTTTACGCCTATTGGGAGAATTATATTCAATATCATGCATTTTATCCTCAACATCTGACTCAATTTTGCGAACTTCACAGTTTAGCTCAACACAGATAGGAATCAAATTCCTCTTACCTCTCAATTTTTCCAGCTCCGTCTCTATGGCCTTGTACTCCTCTGAGTCATCAACTGGGTGGTAGTAGTCTTGCTAAGCTTAAGCAGGCCTTCAAGCTTTACACGGGATTTAACCATCTCCGATTCCAGACGCACCTTTTCAATGCAATGTTCGCAGGAACTTCCAGGCACAGCTGGTCTAGTGCGTGGGTCGATGTCTCCCATAGCACTGTCGTTGTCGGCAGCAGGCGAGCACGTTTCGCCGCTTCCTCTTCGTCCTCCATCACAACCTTGAGGCTCGACTGATCACGGCTGTAGTAAATTTTGTGCTGATTATTTTTATATATATTGATATTTTTTTTAAAAAAAAGTTGGTAGTTTTTGAGTAATATGCAAAAAACTAGGGGAAAGTCCATTTTTTTCAACATTTTTGGCTAAAACTAAAATTCCAACAAAAAAATTTTGATGGGAAAACCTCAGAATTGTAGTCAGCACCCCAAAAGACATATAGAAGCAAAAAATTACGACTCTACCAGAATTTGTTTTAAACCATCCCTTTTTAGCACCTAATGACTGGACCAACAGTCATTTGAATAGAGAAGAAGAATCAGATGTCTCTCTCCCAAAGACATTAATGGTAATTTTTTAACATTACACTTCACACAGACAGTACGCCAACTTTGGCCGACAAAGGAACTGACTGAAATACATCAGCGTGACGTCACTGCGACGCGACTCGGAAACAAAACCAATCCCTTTCGTCATGACAACGATGTAAACAGTAATTAGGTATTTATTGGATTTTTAACTCCTTTTTCATCGATTATTAAATTTAAGAATAGCTTATTTTTTTATATAATGTAAATTTGACATTGTTTAAATAATAATGCCATTTATTATTGTTTATAGAATTATTCTAATCATAAAACATTTTTTTCTCATTAAATTAGCCTTTTCTTTAAAATAGAAATTAAAAGTAAATATTAAACATCATTAAAACCATTTTTAAAAAGTGGAATTGCCTATTTGAAGGGTAGCAATCATTTATAACCTGTGGATTAACAGTAATTTAAGAAGATTAAACTATTTTTCATATTATTAATTTCATTAATTCTTTTTAAAAAAAGTTCTTTCAGATCAGAAAATATTTTTAAACCAACAGGAGATTAATTTTTGATAATTTAGTTTTAAAAAATTACTTTTTAAGAAAATTCACTCGTGGTTTTCTTAAACTCTGCAGGAAACTAAATTTGTAAACTAAAAAAATCACACCTTCAGAAAGAAGATTTTTCCCTCTATCTGAAACATAGAGAACATTGTGCATTTCTCCTTCTTGCCATTTTCCATAAATAAGCTTCATGATTTTTACATTTCCTTTTCCTTTGAATGATAACTCTACATTATTACCAAGACGAATGACTTCATTTTCAGTTGATTCACTTAAGCTGTCAAAATAATTGGGATTGTAAGTCATACGTGCAGATGCACTGCTGTCCAGGATCCACTGTTCTTCGATAATTCCAACAGTTCTTATCTCGCTGCTGAAAGCACTGTAATTTGGTCTTTGCTTCTCTCTGGAACATGATTGGCTTTTCAACGTGATTTGGAATGGCAGTCTCGAGCATAGGGTCTTTTCTTACGACCGGAAAACAGGTTATCTTGGCTTTGTCTATCCCTCTGCTTTGATTTTTGAATTTCTTATCATTTCTCGAATTGTACATGTGCCTTTTTTGCTCTTGCTCTCATTTGGAAACGAAAATATATAGATGCAGTCTGTTCAGATTGTGCTAATGATGTTTCTTCATCAATTAATCATGCTGTTGATTTCGACAGATTTAGTTTACTGTCATCAACAGATAGCCACGCTTGTCTGAAGTTTCTGTACTTAGGAGGTAATGTTCCTAAAATTTTCGTGATAACGTTCGCTTCACCGATGCTTTCACCAGCATCTTTGATTTGGTGGGCGAGATTTTCTACCTTGAAATGTACTGCACCACAGTTTCGTTACACTTCAAGTTTAACTGATAGAATTAATCAATCAGCAACATTTTATTAAAGTCCGATTTTAGTTTGAAGATAGTGTCCAATTTTTCAATAATTTCTTTCAATGATGTGCAATTTCTGATCGGCGTCACTTGTGACAGTTCCGTAGCTGACGATATAGCGAGCATACCCAGATAGCAATTTTAGTTTGCAGCAAACTTGCCATGACAAGAGTGCAAGTTTGCCACAAATTTGTCATGACAAGAGTGCAAGCTTGCAGCAAGTTAACGAAAGCTTCGAAGTCACCATGAAACGAACTTGCAGCAAGCTTGACGTGCAAACTTATTGCAAATTATAGCAAAAACAGAGTACGAAACACAACCCGGGATAAAACTCGCGACCTCCCGGTTCCGAAGCGGAGACGCTAACCATTGAGCCAGTTGAACTCTGAGAGGAGAAGATAGATTTCGCTAATACATCGTTCGATTCGATTCGTATACGATTTAGTTTTAACTATTTTCTGGATTTCATTAATTTTTTGAGTTGAGAATATGATTGAAGTCAAAGAGAGAGCGATTTTCGCTAATAACTACGTTTTGCTAGTAGAATAAATTATGAAATTAGAGTTCAAAAGTAATTACTTTAAAATGGGACAAAATGTCTAGTTATTATTGTTCAACAAACACTGACTGTTTTTTAGATTTAATTTTGTTTATAAACGTTAAAATTTCAACATTAAGAAAAAGGCGATATAGTTTTCTTTAAAGTGAGAGTGATATATTTAGTAAAAAGATGGAAAATGTTTCAAAATTTTTTTTTATAAAAAAGTTATTTTTTTTCACAAATTATCATTGATTTATTGAATTAATAAAAAAAATTACGGTCTAGGAGATGCTATTAAAAATCGACAAGTTCGATTCAAGTTTGACGTGTCAAACTTTGCCATAACAATTCAAAATCAAACTTGCTGCAAACTTACGTGCTATCTGGGTAGCTATCGCATCGTCTTTTTCCCATCTTTCAATTTTAAATTCATCAGTATCAGGTTTTGTTTTAGTTCCATTGGAAACTGTGAAAACTTCTTTAGCTTTCAAGGTACAGTTTATTTGAAACTTCCACTCAGAATAGTTCTGTCCATAAAACTTGTTGATCGCGGAAACATTAATGCCAGGCATGTCTACTCGTTAAGCCTAATTCGCACGAGGTTATAAAATTCATCAGTCTTAAGCAGATAAAGGAACAAATCCACTTACGAACGCAGTTCTCGGTACCAGTGACTGGGCCCATAACCTTTTTAGTTTATTTGACTTCTTGGTTAAATGATAATAAATAATAAATGATATCACACGGCGACACACGCCGGTTACGAGAACACATCCACGATATCAACAACCAACTGCAACAGAACAGTGTTGCCAAAGCATGCATGATAAATATGTGTTGCCAAATATAACATAGTAATCGTGACAGGAGAATTAATATGACATTCATGCAAATTAACAAAAAATTTTAAAAAAATATTGTGTTGGCCATTTCAAGTCAGATTTACTAATATCATATTCTTGAAAAAATATTAAAATACGAAGATTTTCTAAATTTTAAGAATCATTTATAAGGAACATTTTGCATTCTATACACACAATCATGAGATAAAAAACTTTTTCAGTAAAATAACATCAAATATAAGATAAAAAAAAGTGTCTTCACAGTGTCCAGAGCTTATAACATCAAATAATTCTTTTTTCTATAAGGAACTGAAGTTGTGAAACGTATATGCACCATCATTTTGGCATTTTTTAAAGATTGTAGCCTTTTATAGAAAAATAAAACGGGAGAAATTTTTTTAACTAAAATATTGATAGCATAAAGAGTGTAATGATAACTTAGAAACTGGCTCATTGTCAGAGTCTTGTACAAAAGAATCAAAATTCATACGTCATATGATGTAAATATTAATGAGTTCATTTAAACATAAACTATTTTACACTTTTTAGACGAAGTTCTACAAAACCGTAGAAAATTTCGTATAATCAGCCATCCTAAAGACAAAACAGCCCCAACTTTGACAGACTGAATGAAAGAACAATTAAATTTCTAGAGACTACTCTTAAATGTTACACATAAATATTATGAATGAAATATTCACTTTCAGCAATTAACAATTAACATTCTTATATGAAGTTGTGCTAGTTAAAACATCAAAATATTTTGATAACTTTACTAAACTAGTATTAGCTAATATAGTTTTTAAATAAATTTCCTACATTTTATTTACACAAATCAGAAAGAATATTTCAATTTGCATCTGGAAAATGCATGTTGAATTATTTCTAAGATACTAGTAGAAGTATGTAATAATAAATATGCCTAAATATTAACCAGAATAGAGACCTTTTATCAGT
>BGPR01045503.1:0-12302 GCA_013235015.1 Araneus ventricosus | reverse complement strand
ATATATTTCCTCTGCTCCCTCCCCTGTCTCAAGTGTAGGTTTCTTGATTATTGATTTGTCTCGTTTTAACGGGCAGATATAAGTTTATTAAACAATTAAAAACTTCTTCAGTAATGTGTGATTCCGTTCAATTAAACAAAATGCCCACGAAAGGGTTACCTTTAAGGAGTAAATAGATCGGGTTTACGTCTAGGGGTTTTAAGGGTTTTTATTACATTAAATTTAGAACAAAATATTACATAAAATAAACGAGTAGACTTCAAGTTAAATACAAAACATTTAATAAAGTACTATGGGGAGAATTTACAGGGGAAAAAGATATATACACAGAAAGTTAACGAGAAAATAGCTAATTTACATGAAGTCATATTTAACTAATGGAGCTAGATTAATGAGGGATAGATGTTACGGGTTAAGAATATAACGGTATTAGAGATTTACAGATTAGAGAGCCATAAGGAAAATTAGACGGGACATAGTTACCACAGTGGGAAGATCGGCGGCTTAACTGCGCCAAGACTGATCTGATTTACGACAGAGGAATTGAGAGAGGTTTTAACATTTCGGCTGCCTGCTGTGTGCTGCTCTCAGCGTGCAGTCTGGTTTTGTTAGGAAAAAAGAGGGCGCTGCTCGTAGTTGTACAGAGCAGAACTTTGGCTCCATCTATCGCCAAAAAAATTAATCTGGCTCTTACATCCTTCTTTATACAGTGATTACATTATTCTTTACGGGTAATATCCTACAGTAATACTACGAAATTTTTTCGATATTTCTTATGATGAATTCTGTTGTATATTTTATAGTACGCTAAAATCCCGTTGGTATACAGGGTGTTGCCCAATTCGACCGACAAATTCAGAGGGGTGATAGTAGGCATCAAGAAGATGAAAAATTACCATAGAACGTAGGGTCGCAAACGACGTTTAGTCGGTGAAAATCGCAAAAATACAGGGTGTTCGAGAATTGTTGGAAACTGTTCAAAAATTAATAAAAAAAACTAATAACGTTTCAATTACAAATTTTTTAAACATTTTTTTCAGACAGGTAACACGCCGTTTTGGAGGTCCAGGGGGTCGTAAATTACTGAAAATCAAAAATTAGTTTAGAACCATTGTCTGCAAAAGCATTAAAACTGGAAGGTAAATAAAAGCATGAAATTGTAGGGAATTTTACGCTCTTTAATTTGTTAATTCACATGTAGTGTGAAAACTGAAGAGTTTTCGAGATATTCAAGAAAACTAAAGCAGGCACCAGAAGCCAAAAAAAAGAGGTGGGGAGAATGCTATTTTATTTAATAAGAAATATAACCGAAGATTTGAGTATTGTGCCAATTTCTGTTATGCATTTCTTTCTAACAATTTATCAATAGCTACCAACACATTTCATAACACTACTCAAACCGGAGCATCAATTCATTTTACTAAATTGTGAATGGCAGCAGCTGCAATGTTTTGAATTAGTACGGAACTGTTTTTAAAAAAAATTAAGTACAAAAAAAAGTTTGTGCTGTAAATATGTATTTTCTGAAATTCTATTTTGTTTCTTCATTGCAACTGCTTTTTCGTAGCCTAGGGATCAAAAGTATGTGCATTTTTAACAATTTAATAAATTTTGTAAACGTTTTTTTTTTTCAAAAGTGAAATACTCTTCTATACTTATAAAAGACAAAAAATAAAGACTTATAAAAGATGTTTGTGTGCGTGTGTATCTGCGATTTCCAGACGAATCTATCGCATATACAGCCATGAAATTTGGAACACAGGTAGTCGTAATGGTGACTGTGAATGCACCTCGAAGCCGGAATTTTAAAATTTAATCTAGAATTATTTTTATTTTAATATTTTGTGTTGTTTTGGATGATTTTTCGCACTCATTTCTCAATTAATTGTACGAAAAAAAAGTTACACCATCGGAAAGAACAAACGATTTCCGTTCTAATGAAGTTTGTTTCGTACATATAACGTAATTCACTGAATTTTGAGAAATTTTTGAAAAATAGTCACTTTTATGGTAATTTTGAATAAGGATTTCTTCAAATTATAGCATCTGACGTTCTAACATCTCTATAATTCTCGTGTTTTTCCAGCTTATAACTGGAACGCTTCTGTCGGATTTAAAACAAGAACGGTTAAAATATCCTTTTTCGTTTATTAAAATTTTTCCCTGATCAGTGCAAACAGTTTTTTTTGCTAGTGAGATTCAACAGCGATAGTTTCTCCGGACGAGTGACCTTCCTCGCGGCAGGTGACGTCATATGCTTTCATTCCCACCATGCATTTCTACAAATCCGATGTGTATCTTTTGTTTTGATTTTGTTCTCAAAACTTTTTCGTATTATTGTGGGCATTCTTTTTTCCCATTTTGTTGAAGTCCCGATTCCACGGGCAACGCCGTGCGCGTGCTGCTAGTATTACATATATCAGAGAAATTTTGATCAATTCGTGGTTTGCATAAACAGTTTCTTAAGAAATAAATATATAAGCATTCGTTAAAATCTTCACAATTAAGTTAATTAACTAATTGTCGTCGCGAAATCAAAAGACCCGTTTAACTAAGAAAACTGAACGTATTATTTAGCTGTACATATTTTGACACTACAAAAACTAGAGATTTATTTATTCAAAATTTTGCAAACATAAAAATGCTCTCAATATTTTAAGAAGAATGTGGCACGTGTTTTTATTAACTGATAATCGAAATCCAGCCTTCATTTTTCTTTTCAGTTTTATTTAGTCGCGAAAAACAGTGATTTGGTAGGGTGAAAGTTTCATTTTTAGGGTTAAAGTTTCATTTTTCTTTTCAGTTTTATTTGGTTTCGAACCGACATCACGACTCTTGAAAATACGGTTTATATTTGCTTCTTTGGTAGAGCTCAAAATAAACTTTCTCGTACGTGTCCTAACAAGGGTGGGGAAAAAATACTCCGAGCGACAGTAACACGCGCCATTCCCTAACACAGGTAGGGGAAAATGTGATGTTTGGTATTTTTTTTTTTTGGTCAATTTATATCAAAAGACTTTAAACATAAAGAATTTCAAATTTACTAAAATATAAAGAATTTCAAATTACTCCCCTTTTATCTGTTTACAATGGTGTTGTGTTTTCAAAAGAAGGTTCAAAAGAATTGCTAAGGTTCTGTTCTACTCTACCAGATTCATGGAACACATCAGTGATATCTCAAATGCATAAAAATTGATAGATCCAAGATTTGAGATTTTTTCTATAGCTACGTACAAATCAAATTTGAACTTCACTATAATTTTAAACAATGTCTTCAAGAATACCTTGATATGTATAAGTAACGCAGTTAATCTAAAATTCTGCAAAGGGGCGCCACCTCATTAAATAAACACATATAAAAAAGATCATCAAATACTCTTCTGCAACTTTGCCAGTTGTGAGATAATCAACATTCAAATTTAAAAGGTTGTCATGCCATCTATTTTTACCCATACATATCAAATATTTCAAATTTACCATTTGTAATGTAAATCAATCATGTTAGATACTCTCAACACAGTCACATGTGTAAGATGCAATTAAATAGAATTCCATCTCAATATTTTCTAGCTGCACACAAAATAACAATCAAACATGAAATTCAGAGATTTGCCAGCATTTAGCAAGCTTATTTCAGATATCTAAGATAATCTAAATCTTTAGCTAAAAAAATGTTTTTATCATCTCCCTTTTTAATTTAAAGTTTATTATTATTCTTTTTTTTTTTAAAAAAAACACCTAAGAGTAGCAATGACCTTTAAAGTCAATCTATCAATTCAAACCCCTTTAATGTATACAACAATTAGAACATTGCAATTAAACTAAGATATCAAAGTATTACAATTAAGCATCTAAATCCATCCACTGACTATTTTCAGATATTAAAGAATTTATAATTTGTTCTTCTAAATCCAACTACTGATTAACTAGAATTTCTAAGAAAATTTCACTATCTTCAACATCATGATAATTAATTTCAAACCCTGGTTCCAAGAAAGCAACACTTTTAAATTTTAAGGTTAATTCCATGCATTTTTTCAACAAAGTAATACCACTTATCCCAATATTTAAAACTCGAAAAATTGACTTTAACCAAATAACAATGAATCATGTGAATTATCCCTTACTATAAACTTGAGCAACATAAATAAATATCACAAAATTGTACTTATCATTTTGCAGGGGGGGTAGGACACACTCAGAGGTAGCTAGGCAAACAAGTTGGAATGGACATCTCCTGATGATCATTTTGTATCTTGTCGAGACCATATCTAGTAGCCCAAAAACATCACAGGGACGGAATGTTCGATTCTAAGGTGAAGTGAACAACATGTTGGAAAGGACTTCTCCTTATGGTCATTTTGTATTTTGTCGAAGCTGTATCTAGTGGCCCAAAAAATAACATCGCAGAATGCACTAAGATAGTGCGCCAGACACGGCTCATTTCAGTGGCAGGAAGTGCGCTGATTCAAGTTTTCCTTCAATGAGTCCAGCCATCATTCACACGCAAGCACACCAAAATGGGAAAACATGAAGAAACATTACTGGGCATCCCAAATACAAAAGCAGTCAAGCGTTCACATCAACCGAGATTTACCACGCTCAAGCTTTCTATTGTTGCCAAATGATCAGAATCAAGATCTCGTCCTTTTTTTTTCAATTTTGCATAATCATGCCGCTTTTTCTCTCGGCTAACTTGCCTTCCGACAAATTTTCCAAAACTCCAATTTCTCTCTAACTCTCTCTGAATCTCAATCTCTCGGAATCTGAATACCTTAACCCCCCCCCAAAAAAAAATCTACTTATACAAAACTTGGCGGGAAGACCACCGCCAAAAAAACTATACACCAAACCAATTGCGCCTTGCCAGAATTTTCTATTCCACAGTAAACCCCCCTAAACTTGTCGCCAATTCCACTTTAAACTATTTATTCATTATGTCGCCAAGCCAAAAAACAAATTTAGCGACCCCACCCCCAATGAAAAACGTGATCACAATTGGTCAACGAGGGTGAAACCTTCTACGTAAGAACACCAGGAGCGAATCAATTTGATTTTTTACCCTTACTTTCTTAATTGGCATCTTCTCTCTCTCGACCAGCTGGCAGGAAGAAAACACCACAGGGGGCAACTGGACCCTCAACTCTTAATGTTCCCAACGAAGAGCCAAGCCCTGCAAACGAACAATACCCAAAGATTTAAAAATGGCTCGAAATTGCCAATTAGTGAGTCAAGACAGGAAACAGCTGGACATTCTTTGTCACTGCCCAAATTCTTCAACTGTGGGAAAAAGGATTTCTCTGGACCCCTTTTCGCAGCTGTGATTTTCTCACAGAAAAAACAAGGCAATAAACCAATAACCTCCCCATAGGAGAAAGGAACTCTTTGGTTTCGAACCAGAATGCTTTCTTAAAAGCGCAAGCCTGTCCAGGAATAAAATTTCCACGAAGAGGGAAAGGAAAAAATTACAATTTTGAAAGGGACGGTTACTAAAGTGCAGTTTCTTAAAACCAGGATTCGAACAAAGAATGTAGTAAACACACGTCTTTTTACAGTAAAGTTCTGCAGTGCAATGTTATGTTAAATTAACTTGCACATCAAATACATTAAATAAAAAACTCTGAGAATGAAAAGAATTATTATTTAGGTAAATAGATTACTTTTAAATAAAACTTGAAAGAGTGACACGACAATATCCTTCCCCTTTCCCAAAAAATTTTTATGGAACATAAAAATTTTTGCTTGATGAAATCAAGTATGTTAAAAGCATGTGAAACCAATAAAAGAATTCTGTAGCAATATCAAAGTAATAGCAATACACAATACACAAACAACACTACCTGTGGGGAACAAGGAAATAAACATATAATGTATATAATACTGAAAAAAAAACACACAAATATATATATATATGAACCTATAACACTAATAAAAAAAACATTCAAGAAATATGCAATGTTTATAACGAACAGAAAATCATGGCAAAACAGGAAATAAGAACATTAAGTGTATGTCGATACACTCAATATCTAAGGGCCATTGAAAAAATTTGTCTCAAAGACAAGTGGTTTAAAAAAAACCTACTCCCAAGTTTCAAAATAATTCAAAAAAAATTTTTTTTAAATAAATCACTCCCACCTGAAGCCAAAACACACGTAAAAATATATAAAATCGTGAGGAGTTAACATCACTCAAAAACTGACATACTGATTCAGACTTGCAAAAAAAATTTGACCTTAGACATAATGTAGTATAAGGCGACACAAAAACAAAATAAAAGCATAAATAATGAACGTAACAATTTAAAGTGTGTAATGTGGTGTATGTGCAAATATACGTGTAAACTGTTTCAATACGAAGAAGCTCTAACATCTCAAATGCTAAAGAAAGTCAGAAAAATTTGTATTTCCCAACTCAGGAAAAACCAAAGCGTATAGAAAAATCCTACCCATACTTGCTACTGCACAAAAGCACTATAAAAATCTGATCAAATGTGTAAATCAGAACAATGTTTACACTCAACTTCTCATGTGTCAAAAAAAAAAGCGATAAAATTCACTTAGAAAATAAAGACAAATAAATTAACAATCGGGTAATATTCACACTATGCTATCACTAAATGTTATATCACTGCTCCACTCGCAATATAAATCTACCACTCAATTTTATCCATGTAGCACACTACACAAATATGAAATACCAACACAGAGTTTATAAGTGTCGTATTTAAATTTTCCTACATTACATGAATCAAAGTAAATAAAAACAAAGCTTTTCCACAAAGAATATCATTTTAACATTTATATTCCATTACTTCACTAAACTTACACAAATGGAAAGCAAAATTCATAATATCCCATACTGTATTGCTAATCACACAATTTCTAACAAGCAAAAGTGGTTTTGTCAACAAGTGAAGTCAAAGAATGTTAGTGTAAAAGCAATTAATCAAATTGTTATTGAAAGAGGGTAAAAAAATTGAAAAAATTTATTCCAGAATTTTAACAGAAACAAACAGAAGAAAATATTTGAGTAATAATGTAGTAAGATAAGATTAATGAAGGGGAATAGCAAATGAGTGTAAACAGTAATTAAGCATTATCCGACCAGCAGTTAATGTCAACAAGGAGTAAACACACACAAGAAACCCAAAAGAATTCAAAAGAAAACGAAGGTGCACTCAACATTTTCCCACAAACTCAAAGAATGAACAAAAAGAAAATTTACTATTAAATAATGCAACAGAACTGGACAGTGGAAGAAAAAAAAAATTTAGTACTTCATATGATTGAACAAAAGTCACAGAATTTAACAGAAGACAAATATAGCATACAGAACACTAAAAGTAATATGAAAGAAAGTCATAAAATGAGTCAGAAACACCAAGTGAAAACCCATAAATTCCATCTAACTTTATCAAACACAATAGTAGCAGAACATTTGTATTTGTGATACCCAAATACTGGTATGAAATCTCCATGAGTGCAGAAACACCAACAGAAATAAATATAAGAATATAAAAGATTAAATACGCTGCGCACAACACAATACAAAAATGAAAAGAATAAGAGATAATTAGTAAATATCAAATAGAAATATGAAGATAAACTTTCATTTTCAAAAATGCCACCAAAACAAAACGAGAGTAGCGAGCTTTGTTTGTAAACATTGGAGCCGAGAAGAACAGTCACATGACCACACGACCATCATGTACACAACTTTGTTTGTCAACAAAGCAAGGGAGAGAAAAAAAAAAGTCAGCTAGGATGGCAATTCAAATCAGAATTGACAAGAAACAAGAAACTGTGCAGGAATAAAAGCACGATATTTCTCAAGTAAAAAAATTAAATTATACACCAATATAAGAACTAGTATATACAAAAATATTTTAACTGTAGAATTGCAGTTTCACAACATAAACAGAAGAGTTAATGATTGTTATATTTTACCATACCAAAAATGTTTCTGGGTCTTAAATTGTATGGATGAGTGTTCTGAACATTTAACCCTTGATTTAGATTTGGAGATGTGTTAGCAGATGCATTGAATATAGAATTAGGTGTCAATTGACTTTGATCACCAGAAAAACCTGAAGAAGAAGGGCTACCAAAACTTTGTGTAGCAGGCAAACTGTGTGAAGAACTTGCATTATTTGTTTGAATAACAGGATAATTATTTGATACACAGTTATTAAAATGTGGAATACTACTTATTTTTCTGTATGGTAAACAAAGAGGAGGATATTCTTCCATAACATCATTTTCCCTAGCATTTTGATCATTTTGATTAACAATAACAGGCGGTTCATTACTTTCTACATTATCTTCTATACTGGGAAAGATTTCTCTTTCCAAAACTTTAACTAATCTATTCAAATGAACTTTTTGTCTTTTTGCAGGCTGATTAACAAGCTGAATTTCAAAAATTACAGAAGACAATTTATTAATGACTCTAAAGGGACCATGATTTAGTTTTGCCAATTTCTTTGATGTATGAATCTTGATCTTAGGAGTATGTAAATATACTAAATCACCAATTTCAATTTGCTTGTTTAAAGGCAGGACAGCATTTCTTTTAGAATTTTTTTCAGCTGCTTTTTCAAGATTTTCTTTTACTAAATTGAAAGAATATTGTAATTTAGAAACCAATTCCTGTGCATATGAAGGTTCATCAGAATATGATCTAAATTCATCTGAATAGACCAAATGATAAGGCATGACAGGGTCGCGACCAAAAACAAGATAACTGGGACACTCTTTTAGGGTAGTGTGAAAAGCATTTCTGAATGCCATTAGAGCAAAAGGAAGATATTCACACCAATCCTCTTGCTTTACAGAAACTAAGTGGCTTAAAGAATCAATCAAGGTCTTATTTAAACGTTCTACCATGCCATTTCCTCGTGGGTTAAAAGCGAGTGTCTGCTGCTTTATAATTCCCAATTTATCATACACCTCTTGCATTGCTTTAGACAAAAAATTTGATCCTCTATCAGAATACAGGGTTTGCATAACACCATGACGAGAAATAAAATCAATCAAAACCTTAGCGACATTTGAACTTTGGATATTTGGAAGAGGATATGCTTCTGCATACCTTGTAAAATAGTCTGAAATCACAATAATATATTTATTTCCATGCTTTGATGTTACCAAAGGGCCAATTGCATCAAAAGCAACTTTCTGAAATGGGTAATCTGCAGTTGGGATCTTTTGCACAGGGGCATTTACATTTTTACAGAAACCTCTTCTCTGTATGCATGAGTGACAAGAACCAATGTAACGTTTAACTTGATTGTATAAACCATGCCAAAAATAGTTTTGTTTTATTCTCTTTAAAGTCCTAGTAAGACCAGGGTGTGCAACAATATCACTATCATGAGTCAGATTTAAGATTTTATGCACTAAAGACTGAGGAACAACTAATTTTGCATTTTCACTATGTCTATCATTTGAATTTTTGTAACATAACAACAAATTATCCTTAAGGAAAAATTTTGGTGACCTAGGATGGAAAACAAAATTTGAATTTAATTTACTTTTGATGTTGTTACAGTAAATATCCTTATTTTGTCTCTGAATGATTTCATTGACAGGCATAAAATTGAAATTGAAAGTTGAAGGTGTGAGTTCCAAGGAGTTAATTTCAGCTTGTTTAGTACAGTTAGTGTTTTCATCTGGATAACTAGCTCTAGAAAGAAAATCTGCCATGAAATTAAATCTGCCAGGTTTGTAAATGACAGTGTAGTCAAATTCTTGTAAAGTCAAAATCCATCTGGCAATTTTGGAACTTGGATCTTTTAGCTTTAAAATTTGTGACAAGCATTTTTGGTCACTATAGACAGTCAAATGTCTTCCATACAAGTAATTTTTAAACTGGTTTAGAGCAAAAACTATTGCCATAGCCTCTAATTCGACAATCGAGTATTTGCTTTCTGCGTTGTTGAGCTTTCTGGAAGCAAATAAGACAGGGTGCTGAAATTTTGAGTCGTCTTCTTGAATTAAAACGGCTCCCAAAGAAAAAGAGCTCGCGTCGGTGCAAACCGAGAATGGTTTTGAAAAATCTGGTAATGCTAAACAGGGTTCGGAAGTTAAACAATTTTTCAGTTTATCAAAAGCAGCTTGTTCTTTATCTGTCCAAACAAATTTTGTGGTTTCCCTAGTTAAAGCTGTTAAAGGAAGGGCTAATTTAGAATAATTTGGTATAAATTTCCTATAGAAACCAGTTAGGCCCAAAAAGATCTTACCTGCTTTCTCGACTTAGGGGGAAGGGCTTTTCTGATGGCATCCAAATTCTTTTTATCAGGGAAAACTTGACCCTCTTTCACAGTGTGACCCAAATATGTAATGTCCTGCTTCAAAAAGGAGCACTTTGAAGGTTTTACTTTTAAGTTTGCTTTAATGAGTCTGTCAAATACCATTTTAAGTTTATCAATATGCCCATTAAAATCTGTCGAGGCAATGACTAAATCATCAATGTAGCAAGAAATCTGGAATTCATTTAATCCAGCTAAAACTAAATTCATGAGCCTTTGGAAACTTGCACTAGCATTTTTTAAACCAAAGGGCAAGCGTTTGTATTCATACAGGCCAAACTCAGTGGCAATAGCTGTATACTTTGTGTGATCTGGGTGCATGACCATTTGATGGAAACCTGAAGTTAAATCTAGAGTTGAAAAAAATTTTGCACCAGCCAGATTATCAATCATCTCATTTAAATTTGGAAGAGGAAAGTTGTCTGGGATGGTTTTAGCATTTAACTTTCTTAAGTCAGCTACTAATCTATAAGAACCATCAGATTTTTTGACAAGAAGAACAGGAGCGGCAAAAGGACTGGTCGATTGCTGAATAATGCCTGCTTCCAACAAAATATTAATTTGTCTTTTCATCTCTGGTTTCAAATGATAGGGAACCCTATAAGGTTTTTGCCTAGTGGGAACTTGATCTTGAAGATGAATCTCATGTTTAATTAAATCACAAACACCTAAATCAGTAATATCCTGAGCAAACACAGAATTATATTTGGATAGAAGATCCATTACTTTTAATTTTTGGTCTTCATTTAAATGTGTTAAGTTTACTTGAGTAGCCCAATCAATTTGTTTACTGGCATTACAGGAAGTCACATTGTTTACATTTTCCACCATGGCAATTTTATGGATAGGAGAAATTTTGACAATTTGCATGCTTTTGTTTAAATGAATAGGAGAGTCAGTCAAATTACATATTAATGCCAAACAAGAATTTTTATCATCTAAATTTGAAATAGATCTAGCAATAAGAAAGGAATCAGCATGATCATCATTAAGCTTTTCAACTAATAAAGGTTGACCAATAGACATCTCATTACACTCTTTATCCAACTTTACACTAATATATTGTTGTGAATTAGGAGGAATACAAGTTTTTGTAATTAATTTTCCAATAATAGATTTTTGTTTACTCAAACTCTCCTCAATTTCACTCAGGATATCATCATTTTTTGAGTTATCATAATTTTTACTGTCTGTGAAATGCACATTTGAACCATTTGGAAAAGATCTACTGAAAGGCCATTTAACAGAAATTACATCATTCTTTAAAATACAATTTTTACAATCTAAAGTAAAACCATGACTGCAAAAGAAATTTAGACCCAAAATTATGTCAAAAGCAGAAGAAAGATCTGTACCAGAAACAACAAGGTGTGTTTCAAAATCATAATTATCAATATTTACTTTAGACTTAAGTATTAGATCAGAGTACACAGTTAATCCAGTAATAGTTTTTAATTCTACTGGGGGACCCTCAATAATTTCAACAGATTTCAGTTTTTTATAAGTGGAATTTCCCACAACATTCAAAGTTGCTCCATTCACCTATCTTGACATTTATAATGAGCAAATTACAAGAAGAAGAAAATGCTGTGTCTGAATCAGCATGGCGTTCATTGAGTGTGTATCCAGACCGAAACACCTCTGGCCTCAATTAGTTTTAAGTCTCAGAATTATTTTGTTTGTTATCATTTGGATTGTACCCCTTCTACCTGGGCAGTTGTCCCTATTCGAGTTTCAAAATGTCTAGCTCTGCGATCATTTCCATATGGTGTCATATTGATCATCTCTCGCTATTCCTATTAGAATTATGATTTTGTCTCTCATAGCGATTATCTAGTTCCTTTTCCAGCAATCAGGTTCCACGTGACTGATTTCTGACAATACCTACAAGAAAACTTGCTTTCTATTTTGGGGTCTGACCTGTGGTCTAGGACTACCATTTTATTTTTCCAGCAGAGAGCTGGTCGCTGAGGACAGAGCAATGCATGTG
>BGPR01045502.1:0-12302 GCA_013235015.1 Araneus ventricosus | reverse complement strand
AATGTAAACTTAATTCTGCATAATATAATAGTTAGTTCAAGTTGCTGAGTATTCATTTATGGAACACTAAGCCTACCTGATGACCGCCTACATGTAATACGAAATAACACTTTTTTAACTCTTCCCGTCGACCGTTAAAACGTTCCGTAGTCTATTTGTGAGTGCGTCGGCGTAGGAAATAAACAAATAAATAAATGTTTTTATTATCCCAAACTCTCCATTATCTGGCCAAGCATTGAAACCATTAAGTGACTACCATATTGAAATGGGATCAAAAAATAAAACCCTTTAAGAACATTTACGTAAAAAATCGAAGAAAATCTAATGTGCTTGGTCGTATCGAACAAATTTATAGACAAACAGATGAAAAGTGCAACGGTGGAGTTGAAGGAGTACCTCGCCCGTTTGGTCAACTAAAGACTGAAAACTGAAAAATAATGAATACAAAAACTATTTTAAAAAAATTTATCGCCGTATTAAAAAAAACTCTAATTTTTTTATAAAAATCTGGAGATGAAATAAAAATTTTCAAATCATAATGCACAGAAAATATAAGAGTTGGATGTAGAGTCGCAATGAATATCAAAAGAAAACAAATTCTAAATATTCATTATATGGAAGTAGAAATCAATTTTAAATCTGATTGAAATTTCAGTTTACTTAGAACATTTCAATCTACGGCCCAGACTTCTACAATTTTTGTTTTAAAATCAGGATTTTTTCCAATAAAAAATTATTTTTGAATTATAAATCTCCGTAAAAGAGTTTATCCAAAAAAGACTCTTAGATTTATTATATTCAATCAAAATAACAAATTTTCGACTTATAAACGAATACTTTTTAAGGCCATTTTAAGGATAAATCTGAAAGGTTTCTTCACAATTAAATTTATGGAAAACCAAAGTTTTCTTCAATTTAAGGGAGAATTATGCAATATTTCAAATATTTCCTCACATCTGACTTAGAAAAATATTTCAGAAACTGAAGCTTCTATGTAAAAAGAGAAAAATATTTAGAATGAAAACAAGAATACTAACAAGAAAAACTGACACAAAAAATAGTTGAACATTCAGATTTATGAAGGTGTATGGCAATTCCTTGGAATGGCAAGCTTCAGATCGCTTTTTTTATTCTCCTTTGCTTAAATAAATCCAAAATTCTCCGTGACCTATGTTTGTAGCAAAGAAATATCCTGCATTTTTGTCTTCGTATTGCAATACTTGCTACAAGCATTAGTGGTGTAGGTAGAGGGCGGCTGGCGGGGTGGCATTTCGAAATTGGTGACGAAATCAGACATGCAGAAAAACAATTCTAAAACTAAACAGAGCAGCGGCACGAACTTAATTACACTGCAGATGAAAATATTCAGTAATTGATACTTATTTTCCGACTTTTATTGGTAAATAAGTATGTTAAAAAATGTCTGGTTCTAGAGTCACGATTACTCTATCTATCTTCAGAGATCAAAGGCGGCAAAATACAAATTACGTACTAATTAAATTTTTTCTTCCAGGAATTTATCTTTTTTGTAGATTTATGCCATATGTATCTTTTAAAATAAGGGCGGCATATTGCAAATTCGTTCCGGTGGCAAAAATTACAGCTACGCCACTAAAAAGTATTTTAACGAAACAATAAGTTTCCAGTAAACTACGGGTAAAAACTAATTGACATTTATCAATACATGAAATATTACACCGTTCTAATTGTTTTCTTTTAAAATGGTGTAGCCTTATATTAATCCATATTTGTTATTCTAAATAAATGTACTTTCTAGATCAAAGTTTTTTTAATTCGAATTTTGTGTTTAAAAAACAATATTTGACAATTCTCCTTATTTTAGAAATGCTTACATGTTAAAACGAAACACTGAAAAAGGTTATTTTTATCAATGAACGACCTTTTATCAACTATCTCAATATTTGAATCCGGTTGGAATTTACAGTAAAAATAAATACGAAATTATAAATAATATATAATTTATCTTTAAAACATGCTAAGCAAAGTATATATAATCAAATATTGAAGGATAACATTTAAAAGAATAAATTTAATTTGAATCTATGCAATTAATTTTAGTAGCTTCAAATTGTTTTTAATTTGGGAAAAAAACTAATTATTAATCAAGTTTCAAAATTACGTAATTTTATATAGGAAGCCCGTCTGTGTTTTTAATTAAAATTCAAATAACCAGGGATTTCTCCGCTGTAAAAAAATTTAATAATCTATAAATTAACAGACGATTAACCATTCAAAATTACTTTTAAAATGCATCACACAAATTGGCAATAGATAAAGTATTCATATAACTTTCATTAACTGATTCGGTATCGTATCTACTCAAGATCGGATGAAGTCGTATTTTTTACGGAAAAACATTTAATAAGCTACTTAAGTTAAGCTCCGCTTTTGAAGAATTCGAGTATTTAATATTTGAAAACTGCAACACTAAAAAAAATGAAAATCGTTACGCTGCCAATAACGCACGTATGAAAGCTTGTTTCCATAAATATATGAAAGTACACCAATTTTGTTTGTAAAAAATTATTATTTTACACGCAAAACGATATATCAGAAGTAACGAGTCACTGACATTAAAGTCTTTATATTGTAACATAATAGTTATATGCCATAATAATTTATTGTTGTATTTTATTATTTTGTTTCTTTTAATACAGTATTTTTTAATATTTAATATTGTTATTTTATTCAGAAATTAATTTTTTAAATCTAAAAACAGTGCATTTCAATCTGTAATATTTCTCATTATTTATAATAAATAGCCCGATTTCCACATTTATAAGATGTTAAAAAGTTGGGGTTGCGGAAATAAAACAAGTCATTTATGTGATTATCTTGTCTGGGTTACGAGAAAACATTTGACATTCCGCAAACCACAGATTCGTGTTGGCCTAAAACCTGTTGGATATTCATCTAAGATACATTTCCAGAATGTGCAAATTATTTCGACGAACTCAATAGGAGTTACCGTCACAGTTGACGTTCTAAATTTCGGAAGTTGCAGGCAGTAATCCGGGGGCGCAACGGGCATTCGATCCCATATAATTGCAATGCTCATATAATTAGGTGCAGTGCTTAGGAAAAGGAATTACACAAAAATAGATGCAAACTTACGACGACGAACCCTGGGCTTAATTAAAATTTAAATAGCATCCCTATATAAAAATAAATTAAAATTTAAATAATATCCTTGCTAAAAATATTGGTAAGTGCTCTGCTCTAGCATAATTTTGTAAAACATCATTCTTGAGAGGTGATTTTCTGAATAATTTTTCATTTTTTTGGTCCCGGAAATTCCCGGAACCAAGTATAATTCCCTGGAATGCAAAGAGCATGAAAATGTTACGATTGTTCCTGGGATCCCGGGAAATAAACCCTAATACTTAATTCTAAGCATAAGTTTTATTTTGTTTTTTCCGCATTTAAAAAATCAAGTACACAAACTACAGGTAGGTAGCTTTAAAGATAAGGCCTATATTGGAAATATGCTCACTAGAATGATAATAAATTTATAGGTTTATCTGTCCCCGGCAATTTAGTCGGAAAATTTCTCATTGGAATGAGGAGTATCACTTGGGAAAATAAGAATTTTGTTGTTTTTCACCATTATTTTTTATACTTTTTGAGCATTCCTGATGCTTATTCTAGGTTATACTATTGTTTATTTTCTTAAAATTAAGAATGATGTTTTTGACTTTTGTAAAATGTATCAATCTTAAGTACAAAGTTAAACTGACAAAAATTCAAAATGTGCAAAAAATGAAAATGGATTCGAGTTTAAATCCAATTTTTTAAAAAATCGAAAAAATGAGAAAAAACATTTTGAAAATCCTCCAAAAAGTCTATTTAAATCCCTGATATTTTATTTAATGGAGGGGAAAATGAAGTTTACTTAGGATTCTTTTAAAATTATAGAATGAGGTACAGGAATTGAAACAAGAACGTTACCATTATGAATTAAGACATCTTTTGATCTTCTTTTAGTCTCCTCTGACATGGATCATCATCAGTTGTGAAAGAGAAATGAATTTTAAGTCCAGAAATAACTCAATAGTACAAAAGTGACTCTTCTTGAGAAATTGATCTGCTAAACACTTTTATCTAAGAAAATGTTTCTCCTGTTGGAATTAAATTTTCCCTTTTAATTCGCTATCCTAAAACTTTAAAAATTCTTTTGAAGAAGTTTATGTCGTATTAAAATTTTGACTCACCCTGAATGTTTTTGCTTCAGTACTTGAGAAGTGGCTTTAGAACAAGAATTCGATGTCATTACTACTTAATTCTTAGAATCTTTTATGATTAAAAAAATTTAGGAAGAACGAGCAAAGGTAAATCAAAACAATACGGTAGACGTATATTAGCTAAAGTGAATTCTGAATACAAAATATTCGATGAGTCTGGGTTATTATAATTTTTTGTTTCCATATTGCAGTAAAAATATCAATAAACAAATAAATAAATTTTTATTATTTGCACAATAACAATAAATTACTGCATTAATGTGTTATCACTACACATACGCGAGAGAAAAATTCTGTCTTCACAAGCAACGAATCACTGACATGACAGATTCTCTAATATAAAATAATTATAACATGACATAAAGAATAATTTACCTTGTTAGTTTATAATTTTACTTGTTTTGAGTAATATTCAATTTTATAATTTTTCTTGTCATTTCATTCATTTTTATAATTAACATAAGTGATTTCCTCTGATATTCAGTAAACCCTGTGGTGGTCTGCTTGATCTTTAACAAAAATAGGCCTATCTGAAACGGAATGACTGTCGAAAGACTTTTTAAATTCTCTTGCCCGCAAAGAGTCGTTGCAGATGTTTATTAATTAGGACTGTACAACCTCCAGTGTTAGTACAGATAACAAAACCCCACGTTTGATCTGTATAATTGCATTGCTCTTATAACTAAGTACAGCGCTTAAGAAAAGAATGGAAAAATCGGGATTAAAGCAGAAAAACAATTTTAAATATTTTTATATATAACTTTAGTAATAAAAACTAATGGTTATAAATGTGATACATTGGATTAAAGATTAAATTTGTTCACTGTTGAAAGAAGGCTACCAATTTTTAATTTCATTTTATGCGTATTAACTATAATGTTGGTAAAAAAGTTTTTTAACCATATATAAATACAAATTAAAGGAAGTTTTAGCTGTGATAGAGGTAAAAATACAATAATATTAACAAGAAACGAATGAAAAAGAACGAGGAGGAAGAAGAACCTGATTGACAACTCATATTATTCGGAAATGAATCTATCAAACTCGGGAAAATAAAAAAATTTATAGGAATAATGCGTATTTTGTCAAATTATACTATATGATAAGAATTTTGAAATGCTACCGTAATAGTACAAAAATAAAAACAAATTTCATTATTTCATGTAAAAAAAGCAGAAATAACATTTTAAAATATTACAATTTGGTAAATCATTTAAATCACATTTGATGAAAGTTTTGAAAAACATTTTTAATTCGCCGTTTTCAACTCGAGGAATCCTCAATTATTGATATTTTGCAGAAATCATAATTTTTTTCTTAATGTACTTGTCGTAATTCCATAATATAATACATAAAAATAAGGTATCCTGAATGTACATTATGCAAAAATAAAATTTCTATTTGTCCATACCGAAAATCGAACATGGCGTTTCGTTGGGAATGGGAGGATTAGAAGTAGTTAAATCCAATTTCCACGTATGAGGGCGCTGCTATCGTTTGTCACTCGCATGCGTAAATTCTCCGTATCTTCCCTCCTTAGTTGCATCAACAATTAAAAATAATACCTACCTTGAGTCATCTTAACAATGATACATTTTTGGCAAACATGGAGATATGTCCAAAAGTGAACAGGTTGGGTTCAGGGATATCATATCCATTAAACAACTTGTTCAAATAATTTCTAGTATTGTTTTGAATATTTCGTGGGCTGTGAGGAAGCCGTGGAGAAGGGTATACTGAACTTTGCATTTCGTTCACTTCCATTGCTGTTCTTATTCTTCCGCTGTATCGAACACAGGTAAGAATCCAATCTTCGAACTTTTAGCTTCCCCGTATTGAAACACTGACATTTTTATAACACAGCCGTAGCAAATGGTAATAAAACTAATTTTTATTTACCAGCCCAGAAATAAAATTTCAAGCTTTATATAAAAGAAACGAATTTGTACTGATCAAGTGAATAGTATTAAATTTTTTTTTAATTTTATATAGAAACTTTTTCAATTATAGAAGTGGTAATAATTCGTTTACAAATTTTCAAATCTTTATTACTATTGCTGAAAAAGGTGAAATCTTATTTTGACATGAACCTTATTTCTTCCAGTTTGTAAAGTTGCCTAAATGTTTATTTTTTTCCAAATATAAATACAGAGTGTGCAAACAATCCGTAGGCATTTCAAGAAAAATTAAAATACAAGCCGATTATAAAATGGGGCACTTTATGTTCTTTAGTGGGGTTCTTTTATTGGCATAGAAAACATTTAGTACAAAAACTCCCATTCAAGCGGCACTATGAGAAACAACTACGCAAAATAATGCAAAGTTTACTGTTATTTATAAACCTGCAGTACTGAACAATTCAATTTACGATTACTTTAGTTGCATTCCTAGCAGTGTGTCAGGGTTCATTTCTTGCACAAATCAGTGTTATTTTTTAACAATCGCTACTAACCTTTATAAGAGGCTGCCGCATTATCTTGTGCACATACTTCAGCTTTCGCAGCCAGAGTACGGCTTCTGGACGGAAGAAAAAATAGTGTCATCGTCTTCTACATTCAAGTACTTTCACATCATCATGTTGTTATTACTGCTGATTAAGAATCTACGGAACTATAGGCTTCATAAAGGCAATTGAATATTATCGGCAGCATGTTTGTACCTGTCAAAGGAACATCGACGAAGACTAAGTAATAAAGCAGAAAGGTTACTAGGTTGTGCAACACCTGGAAGAAGAATTTGGAGGCCCGAAAGGAGACACAATTTCAAATATAAATATATGAAATTTAATGAGGGAAAATTTGTGCATGTTGTATGATCTATTATACAATTTAAAAAATTCCGCCTGGTGTTCACCGGGCAGAATTGCACGGTTGAAATTCTGCATTTGAAACAGGAGATAGCACAACGACGACCCACAAGCACATTGGGTTCAATCAGATTTAACTGTAAACAATTAACCTCTAACTCTGACCAACGCATCTCAAGTTTTCAAATAGATTTCAATCGAATCAAATTAATCAAATCGATCAAATTTTTATGCATAGATATAATTCTTGGTCCCTGATTTTAGCAAAACTTTAAACAATTTCAGAAAGAACATCATGAATTAGTTAATAACAAGTAATTGCTTTGAAGAACGAATGTAGAAAGACAACAAAACTGTTCTGAAACTTATAATTCTTACACTTTTTTATATCATTCTTTTTTTTTAAATTTCATTATTTCATTTAATATTTGTAATTGATAAATGATTTTATTCTTGGTCATTATCATTTAATTTACTTTTTTTATAATTAATGAGTATATTTCTTATGGAAACTTTCGATTACGTAGGCTTGAGACGATTACTTTTTAAAGATCTGAAATTTTCACTCTTTTCTGAAAAACTAAATCATATAATGATAAGTTACAACAGTAGCTTTAATACTTTAAAAGAATAATGATTAGCCTGATGAGATTTGCGAAGAATCATTTCTTCAAAATGATTAATCTTATTTGAAATGGCAAGCCCGAATGTTTGTAAAAATAGGCGACAATTTTGACGATTTGTGTTTCGCGATTGTTGTAAGCAAATATGCTGAATTTGTGGCTTCATTGTATAAAATTCTGTACATTTAAAAAGGATTTGTATTGAACAAAATGTTGTCAGAAAAAGCAAAAATGAAACTCCTGTTACATTCACCAGTGCTAAATTCGCGACCAATTTCAATTAACGGTGTATTGTAATATAACATGTGTATCGTTTCACTAAGACCATTCATAAAAGAATACGAAACAATGATAGTAAAAATATTATATACTTTTAAAGAAATGCAGAGATAAGGCGCAAAAAATTACAAAAAGGGAGAAATCATTGTAATTTTAATTTTCCTCAGCTAGCAATTAATCTTAACACCAATGATAATATTTCGTTAAAACAGTTAGTTATATATTTTCTTTTTTTACTTTCTCTCATAAAACAAAACTGGCGATTTTAAACTGGGTTTTACAAACAAAATAAACAAAAAATAAGGAAGTTATTTGTAAGTTGCTATTCAATGAATGTAATAAAATCAGTAAATAAACGTTCGATGTCATCATATCAACAGAATAGAAATGAAGGTCTGAATTAATCTGAGTTTGATAAAAGTACCATACTGAGAATTACAACATACAATCTCAAAGAAACTTATTAACACCAACATTCATTCGCTAAAGTTTGTAACAGAAAAGAGACATGAAAAAATGTTACCCCAATCAAATCACCTTTTCAATATATA
This sequence comes from Araneus ventricosus, assembly GCA_013235015.1. NCBI lineage: Eukaryota > Metazoa > Arthropoda > Arachnida > Araneae > Araneidae > Araneus > Araneus ventricosus. The sequence continues at coordinate 3,781 of BGPR01045502.1, read as the reverse complement.
TGGCAAAATGCAGAAATATGAAACTTCAAACTATTAAAATATGAACCTATATGTTGTACATTTACTATCACAGTAATTTCACAAACAGAAACGAAACTTATGGTTTATGCATTTATGAACCTGTTTCAGCAAAAGGGCCTTATTCTTGGGAACTACAGTCAAACCAACATCCCTTGTTCCTTTATTTCAGTATTACGCACCAATTTCTATCACTAGGGTTTAGTTCATTCACAGCTCTCATTCTATGAGAAAACTTTGAAGACTAAGTCGATACTTAATGTTTGAAATTATATCATCATATGTTCTTTTAATTTTTAAGTTTTCAAAAGTCACAAATGCTTCAGAGGTAGGTAAATAAAAAAATTCAAAGACGGAAAGTATAGTACATTTGCTGCCTAAAAGAGTATCTTTCAGGCCATTAACTGTAAAAAAATTTCCCATCTTGGTACATCCTGCTCCTTCAGCACCCAGTATTCTTGAGAAGATAGCCGGAAATAGAGAGATAGATTGATAAATACTCTCTTTCTTTACCTTCTGATATTAGTTTAGAATGATAATTCAAAAAAATTTTATATGAATAAACAAATTTTTCAACAAATAAAGCATCTTAAAGTTACTTGGAGCAGAAGCTTCCATACACTAAAGGAAATTATTTTAATTGAAAGGTTATAATATTTGATTATTTGTAATCTTTCACTATTAAATTTGAAGATCTATTATTTATATTTCTTTTATTTATTTTTCCAATGAACGAAAGTAGGGTATAAAGTTCCCTGGACAAACGCAGAACATTGAAATAAACATTTTTACTTCTTATTTTCATATTTTTTTTCATCTGCTGAAAAAAAAATAGTCAAATAGTTAGTCAGTAAATTTTTTTAATATAAAATTTGTATAAAAGCATTTGATCCTCAAAGTATATTAATCTTGTAAATAACTAACATCAATTGCATGCACAAAATAAATAAACTAAAATGTAGTCTGAAAGAAGGATTGCCCCCCAAGTGTATTACTGCTTAAAGAAATAGAAAATTTACTGTAACTTCAAACTCAATGCGAACGAAAACCTAAAATTTTGTATGAGCTCATAAAATAGCCTTTAAATGACTGCCGTTAAAAATTCAATAGTATTTTCGATAATCCAAAAAATTTTTAATCATCACTTAATTTATAAAATTTCATTCACTCAAAATTTTTTAAAAATCAAAATTATAAGTGCTGAAAATATAGATCACTTTACCATATTACTATAAAAAACTCCCAAATCATAACTATATTATTTCTCAAGATTTCAATAAAAAATTCAAAATCTTACTCAATAATAGAAACTCTGTTAGTTTTATTTATATTTTTTGAAAGCAATGTATTAGCATGATGAAATTTGGTATCCATATTATAATTTGATACACTTTTGAAATCTTCTATAAAATGTGTGGACATTGGAAATTGGAATTATTGCAATTAAAATAATATGTAAAGAACCTTATGAAATCTAGACATAGAATAATTCTTAACAGAGTATATTTTCTTGAAATTGGTCGCTTTTCTTTTAATAAAAGATGAAGGTGATAGAATAATTCCGTTTGTCTGTATTTCTCCTTGACTGTACCAGATAGCCGTATGGCATCAAAACAAACAGTTCATAGAAATTCAGAAAATTACAGGAAAACAGATGCGTTGAAGGACAATAAAGTAGAAGACTTGTAAAGAGCTTCTTGTGGTGCGCCCAGGCGCGGATTAAAGGCTAGGTTCATCGCCCGCTTCTTAAATTGAGCTAAAAGTGTGGGGCCCTGGAAATGCAAATGTTTATTTGTGTATGATTGTGAGTATCAATTACTGAATTATTTCCATATATTAAATTCAATAAAACCAATATCGAGTCTGGGAAGTACTCTTTTGTTATGAGCCCATCTGAAACGTTAAGTTAGAGCATATATTTTCTTAAATCTTCAACACAATTTTCAAGTAAAAGTAACAAGAAATCAGTTGTGTGTCGAAATTATATTTTTGCTAATAATGACTGTACTTTTGAAGACATTATATTCTGAAAATATTTATTATTTAAAATAAATTTTTTATTGAAATTTATATTCACCTTTAGTTTTAATTTTAAACCAATATAAAAAAATGATGTACTTTGTTGTTTAAGCAAGTCATGTATAAGTTTAATTCTAATCAATTATTAAATGTTAGTTGTAAATGTTGATGTTATAATTAATGGCACTTTAAAATTATGTTATTTTTTGAATTAAAGTTTACTTCATAACTCCGTAACGTTTTAAATAAATCATGTTTCTGTTCTTGTTTTAAACCTTATCTCCTGAGACATTTTAAGTTCTGGCGATAATTTTAGTGTGTATGCGTGAAAAGTATTGTAACTCAGATGAAGGATTAATAAAATGATATGTCTACATCTCGTTGTACAATGAAAAAATCTGAGAAGAAGTTCTGATTTGGTATTAATCTTCAATACAAACAACATTTAGAAATATTTTAAATATTTTTCTATATATACATAAGAATTCATCCCTCAAAAAGTTTTAAAATAAAATGGAGAATCAAAACAGTTATAATAGACTGAACAATGAAAACAAGCATAGATTATATGTTGATTTTTGAATTATTTAATATTAGTAATAAATATATTTGTATTCACACTTTATAACTGTTCTGAGTATTTAGCGTTAAATTACTCATTTTAGAGCTTTATGTATCACCAATGTTATTAGGATAAATCAGTAATATGTCTGAAGTACAAAAAATCAATTTTGGTAAGGAAAAAGTCATTTATTTTTCTTTTATTCAATGGAGTCTTCCATAATATTAAGTTTTGATATTAAGTGCTGATTCCAAAACATCTGATTTATTATGATTAATAAAGATATGATTAATAGATTAAAATATACTAATTATGAGTTTTCATAATAAACAATTGCAAAATGTAAATAAGATGAGAATGTGTTTTCACTGCATTAAAATTAGGGCAAAATATTGTGAATTTAAAAACTAATGATCATAAGACTAATAAAAGTGTACAGAGGGGCTCCTTAAAGAAATTTTAAAACTAGGCCTTATTTAAATTTTGACCCAGGTGCCCCAAAGTTTGTTACAATCTCTGTGGTAAAAAACGCTTAATTTTTCCCTTTCGTCGAAGATGCTTTACATGGAGGATTTTGACTTGGAATCTTCTTTTCAAGAACCATAGTTGATGAGGATAAGATACGCTGCGACTTTGTAGTTTATTATTAATTTGTAGGATTAGAATAGGCGATTGTGCCACATTGTATCGAATGCTTTCTTAACATCAAAGGAATAACTATAACTAAGATTACCCACAACTGAAGTCTCTATGTTGGTTAAGAGGACCATTCTGCGGGTGCAGTTATGACAAAGTCAAGTCCGTGTCATTAGATGGAAGGCGTTGTTATTGGAAATGTTCCATGTTCGATGAATAGGATTTGGTTCACAAAATGTTTTCGAGGTATTACAAGTGACTTAAGGGTCTGTCGGATTTGGGAATTTCAGATCTCTGTTTAAGTAAACATGAGCTGCCTCAGTCACTAGGCTGTGGATTTACAAACATTTGCTAAGTAGGTTATTTATATTTTATACATGAAGCTTCGAGAATTTTATTTAGGACAACATCAGGGCTTCTGGTGGCTCTCTCTTTTAACATTGCTGGATCTTTTGGATTAGTTTAGGCTATTAAGGGTAAGTTTTGGAGAGAAGAGATAGTTAAGGCTTTGATAGTTTTGGTGGAAGCAACAACCGAAACTCATGA
>BGPR01045501.1:0-12302 GCA_013235015.1 Araneus ventricosus | reverse complement strand
AGATGCACCTTATTGCATTTCTTTTCTCAATTATTATGACTTTTTTTATCTTTCAAAAAGGAATTGCTGCTTGACGATGGGGTTTTGGATGTATAAATTTGCAAAGATTTGCCATATAAAACGTCTTTTTTTGTAAAGAAATATTTCTACGGTGTATTACATATTTGAGCGACATCTAATTCTGTAAATGTGATACTTTCAGAATTTAGAATTCGAAATGGTAATATAATTCTTTTTTATATTTTTGAAGAATAAATTGCCTTATGATTGAAACATATTTTTGCTTTGAATAATATTTATTCAAGCGAAATAAAACATTTCTTCTATAGAAAAATAAAATGAAACCTGAATCCTCTTATTAAGCTGTTTTTAAACTGAGCTGAGTTCTAGAATGCATTTCTTATGTACTTTTCTGAAATGAATTTCACAAGTACAAATTTTATCCTTAAATAAGAATTTGACGCATCTTTCGTAACATCCTTATGCCTTTTTCCATTTTTATAACACCTATTTAATAATTAGTTATAAAACTTACAAACATTAAAAAAAAAAGAAAAGAAAAATGTAGAGTCAACCAAACATTTTCTCAGTCAAAGACAATTGAAGATGAGGCGAAAAACAAAGTTACGAACTACCGTAACAACGATATATAGGGAAAATCAGAAAAAAAAACAGTTGAGATTCTTTCATTTTAATCCTTTAGCACGCGCACCCATTTTTGGAACATTAGCAAACGCGAAGGGTCATTTTGACCCCAAATTGTTAGACACTTACTATTTTTTTTATTTGTTATTTATACAAAAATGAAATATGGTCAAAGTATAAGAATATTTTTTCATATAAATAACTTGTATTTAAGCCACAGATGCGATTTTTAATTAGAAAAAATAAAGTTGAACTTTTCCCCTCCTTTTCTATATTCTTTTCTTCTCTGCTGCGCACGTTCGTATGCTGTCACAGCCATAACGTTAAATTAATCTGAAACTCTAGCACGCTCATGGGTTATTTTGACCCCAACCCTCCAGTAAAAAGTGAGAAATCCCGTTTCATCGGTTTCTGCTGCTTTTATCCCCTTGTTCTAGCTCCCCCATCAAGGTACAGGAAGTAACAGGGGTTAGTTTTTAGAAATTCCTAGAATTTTTTAAGAAAAGAGAAAGGGTAGTGTCGAAAAGACCCTGTGTTTGTGTTGATGGGTTAAATATAGATGTTAACTATATAAAAGAAATTAACTGTGTTTAAAACAATTTATTTCAAATAAATCTATATGGAATACATTCAGGACGCTAAAAGTAGGTACAGATATACTTCGCTTGGTTTTCGCTGACCTTAGAACTTTTTATGCATAATGATATTATGGTTAAATAATTTTTAATCTTCAAGGATTTCTCAATCTAACATATTTAAAATTGGATTTGAAAGGTTATCATTCATGAGTTCGATTACATCAGCATCGCTTTGACCATTTTATTCGGGAACATATGTTATACCAAAATTTCTTCTCGGTCTTTCATTTAAAAATAATTTGAATTAAGCTTTACCATTTGCATTCGTCACTAACAAAGTTACCGCTGATATCGGTTAACCCTTCAAACGGCCGAGCTATATTTTTCATTCCAAGTTGAAATTCGTATAATAATATTTATTTGTACATCCTTTAAAAATATCCAGTTCAAAGAATGCTGAGTCAATTATTAAATCTTTTATCTATGTTTAAATTGGAGCTTTAAGAAGAGCAAAATGTCGCTTTCGTTTTTTCCCTAATCCTAATGTTTATTAAAATATACTAATGTTTATTAAAATACTAATGTTTATTAAAAATATTCAGAAGTGTATGATATGAAAAGTTCAAGATGTCATTTGGACGCCATTTTGAAGCACATGGTGCTTTTATCGAAAATCTTATCTCACTTTAATAGTTTTTGCACTAACGATTAAAATACATGTCCTTAATAGTGTTATGATTTCCGTTCGTAAAAAGAATGCGACAAGAAAGAAATGTTTGCAATGCCTTTCGATTATTTTATTCGAAAAATTTCGATTATTATATTCGGATTATTAGATAAAGAACTCAAAGTTTCCAAAGTCTCTCTTTCCCAAATTTACAAAATACAGTTGCGAAAGCCTATCGTCTCTCCTTTCTTTGATACTATAAGACTAGATTTATGTTCATGGTCACATCTATTATATTCTGGAACACAAATCACAATGAAAAATACACCTCTAGATTTCACATAAAATTTAATTCAATTTTGCTTCGCCGTCTGCGTCTCTCCCTAACAAAGGCACCTCCGGGGAACGGGAGATATATCTGTTAACAAGACCTCTAACAAAGCTAACAAAGGAGCTTAACTCCATCATAAATCGAGGCCACAAAGGCAAGCGGGGAAAGTTGTCAGCTCGTAAGAGGCGGGAACAAACAGTTGTTGGAAGGATGCGCGTCGTTTTCTCTCAAGTTGGCTTCCTAAATGTCCCCCGGGGTAGATAATTAGCGGCCATAAAAGCACGCTGGCGAAGGCACGCTGTCTTGATGAATTTACGTCATTAACGTAATTTTCCCAGTTAGGATCTGCAAACAGCTGCCTGGACTGGAGCACGATTGTGGTGGCGCGGGATAAGGTATTCAGATGAGCAACTCTCCCTTCTATGGCTGATAGCCGTGCAAGCAAACGTTGCTCCAGGCAAAATGTTTAATTTCAAACACCGAAGTGAAACACTGAAGAGAATAATTACTTTTCGGTAAATTGCCTGACATTTTTGAAAAAGGTAATTTTCTTTTGGGTTGGATCATTTACATATTTCGTTTGTAATCTGCGTTAGATTTAGTTGTGAAAATTGAAAATGTGAAATTTGAATTATCCTCTTTCGTAACACTAGCGCAGCGTTTGAGGGGGGGGGGGGAATTTAAAGACGTCAAAATGCAAAAATTATACGATTTTTATAAAAGACGTGTATATTATATGAGCTTCTCTGATTCCTTAGGGTAGAAGATAAATATGGTTTCAATATGGACATCAATTTACTTTCGAGTTAATTCTTCGAATAAAGGAAATGAAATATGGAGGCATATACACTACCTAAGATTTATGGTAAGACTAGAAGGTGCTTTATTCTTTTCCCATATTAAGATTTCTATTAATTAAAAAAAATCATTTTAAATTCTTTGCTTTATTATAGGATAAAAGGAATAAAAATTCCTTTATCGAAATTTTGAATTTATGCTGTTAGTAGTTTATATCATTTTTAAGGGATGTACAAAATATCATAACATTTTAAGTAGATAGAAATAGTTTGTGTTTCGTTTCTTATGGAAATTGTTCTAAGGAATAGAAAATTTATGGATAAATTCTTAAGTGTTATAGATTAGACGCCTTCGGCTACCAGCTTGTTTGCTGGGAATATAATTTCAACTGAATCTCTTATGTAAAAATTGTTATTCATACTTCCTTTAACAAAGTGATTTTAAATTTCAAATTTTGATAGACATTTACCCCATGTTTTGACAGTAACCTTGCACTTATTCTGTTCATTGTCTGCATGAACGTCCCTAATGGAGTCGAGTAACTGTCTGTGTCATGTAGCATACAATTGCCCATTGTCGGCATCTACTTCACACTCTTATTCCTCTTCCAAAATATGCATTTGATTTTATGTTTAAAATGTAACGGAACATTTTACGTCTAGCAGCATCTTAGCTGGATGAAAATATGCTGATTAAAACATATAATTAAACATTAAGATATTACATTTACTTTCAACAGTGGAAGAGAAACATGCAAATAAATATTTGTTTAAAAAATGAAAACTGTTTGAATTTGCGTTACAGCAATGAAAGGTGTTGCTGTTAATTATTCCTAACTATATTTTCAAAAATTAATTAAAATTAGAGAAATAAATTGGACCACAAATTAATTGATTTCATTTAAAAGGAAATTGTTTGCGCTTTCAGATGGTGTAAAAATGACTTCTCTGCTATAATATTTTCGAAAGTTATTGAAGAAAAAACAATAAAAGTTCGCTTATTTTTTAATTAATTAAAATTTCAAAAAGGGCTAAGAGGTGCACATTCTCATCCTCCGAGGTATGTTTGTGCTAAAATTCGTAGCTGTAGGTCCAGTTGTCTGGCCTGTAGAGCGCCATTACACACACAGACAGACACACAAACACATTCTCCTTTATTATGAGTAGAGATGACATCAGAAATCAGACTTCTGATTTTCCATTTAAAGGTATCCCTTGAAGAATTGCGAGAATGAGTCACATATTTTTGGAAAAAAATTATTCACCAAAAAATGAGAATTTGACGCGAATGCTTAATATATACATAATTATAAAATTTTTAGTTTCTTTTCTCTCTGCTTCTAAAATGTTGCATTTAATCTCAAATATTTATGGTAAGAGCTATGAAACTAACAAGATACTTGAAAAAAAGAATGCTTAACTTATTTAAGTTAAGTATCCTTTTTTACAAACAGTAAAATTCGTATTTTTCTGCTAAACTGAACTGCTGGAATTGCCAACATATGAAGTCATTTTTTTAATGCATCTATGACCCTTGGCAAGAATTGCCTTTCATATATTTTAAATTTCATTTCTTAGGAAAACATTATCAAAAGTTATTTTTTTTGTGATTCTCATTGAAATGGTTTATCAGAATTAATAATTTATTTTAAAAGAATGTTTTATGTATAAAAGATTGATAAGTTAAAAACGATTCGAACATTTTCAATTTCAAAACAGTAAGAAGACTTTTAAAAGCGTGAAATTAATATTTGCCCTGAAAAACTTTCACAACGTAAGAGAAAAAGGAGGAAATAAAGCTCAGTCTTTTAAAATGTATTGAAGAAAGACTCGAAAATTGTTTTCGTTTGAATAGAAGATAAAATGATGATTGTTATAGTTGAATATTATTGAAAAAAATGTATCACAGTTAAATCATATAAAATGTAGTCAAACACAGTCAAATCATAATATCATATAAAAATGAAACATAAATGCTCGTGTTATTCAAAATGTTTTTTCTTCTTTTTTGGATATTTCTTTAATAATTATGTTGTATTTAATCTGATTAATTTATGGAAATAGCTATGAAACTAACAAAATACTTGAAAAAAGAGAATGCTTAACTCATTTAAGTTAAGCATTCTTTTTTTCAAACAGTAAAATTTGTATTTTTCTGCTAAACTGAACTGCTGTAAATGCCAACATATGAAATCATTTTTTTAATAGATCTATGGCCGTTTGCAAGAATTGCCTTTCATACATTTTAAATTTCAGTTCTTAGGAAAACATTATGAAAATTTATTTTTTTGTGATTCTCATTGAAATGATTTATCAGAGTTAATAATTTATTTTAAAAGAATGTTTTATGTATAAAAGATTGATAAGTTAAAAAACGATTCGAACCTTTTCAATTTCAAAACAGTAAGAAAATTTACATTTTAGAAGCGTGAAACTAATATTTGCCCTGAAAAACTTTCACAGCTTAAGAGAAAAAGGAGGAAATAAAGCTCAGTCTTTTAAAATGTATTGAAGGAATCAAAAATTGTTTTCGTTTGAATGGAAGCAAAAATGATGATTGTTACAGTTGAATATTATTGAAAAAGGAGTATCACAGTCAATATAAAAATGAAACATGAATTCTCGTGTAATACAAAATGTTTTTTCTTCTTTTTTCGGATAATTCTTCAATAATTATTCGGATCTAAAACACTGAATCAAACAGCTCCACAATTTGTGAATCAATAAAATATTCATATTTTGGGAAAAGCATAAATTTTACCAGCTACCAGAATCTCATGATTTATAACAGTTATTTTTAAAAAAATTTAAAACCCATACGGACAAAGCGCAAAATTAATTGGACAGAAATCAGATTTAAATCTTGATTTTTATACATTATGACCATTTCATAAAAATATATTTACCATTACTGTGTAACTGTGTTAATTGCTGTAATAACCATAAGGATTTATATCATTGATAAAATTTTTTACTATACAGATTGATAGCAAAAGTTTTTAGAATTTGAAATGCTACTTACTTAATGGTACTTACGTATTAACGCCACCGAGGCTACAGATTTGGCGGTTTTTAAGTGCCGCCAAATTTGTCGGTTTTTGCACTTACGTATTAACGCCAATTTGGCGGGTTTTGTACTTACGTATTAACGCCAATTTGGCGGTTTTTGTAAACAAGATTGCTCTTTATTGGCGCATCACCGCCAATCTGTAGCCTCGGTGGCGCTACTACGTAAGTACCAATTTTTTATTATACAGACTGATGGCAAAAGTTTTTAGATTTTGAAATGCTACGATCAACTACATAATCGATAAATAACTTAGTAAGTTTTTCTTCTGATAGCATCTTAATCATTAGAAAGCGCTTCATGAAAATAAACAACTTTCATTTTACATTTTACGCCAAATTTTATTTTACGCTACACAATAACACAATCATGTTAAAATTATTAATTCGAAATTTAAGTTTAAAAAATAATAATAGAAGAAGTAAACAATAAAAAATGACAATAATACACTTTTTATGCGCGCTTAGCATTAGGTGATATCATTCTCAGAAATTTCTTAAGATTAATCAGAATTTAAAAAAATATTAAACAACATATATGATCAAATATTTAAATAACAAAATTATTCTCTTTTAAATTTAAACTCTCTTTTTCTCTTGTTAATTTCTTTTAAAAATTTAATCTCTATTAATATCTGAATTATAATTTTGTTAATTTATAAAAAACTACTGTTATAATCATTTTAAATTACACAATTTCATTGTATACCGAAGCATTTATTCAGTTTTTTTTCCTTCGAATTCTTGGTTGTACCTTTGGGCTCATAATGTAAGATTGAGTAATCTGGGTTTTACACACACATTCATTTTTTTAAAAATCAAATTCTCTAATCCGGTCTTATCATGTGAATTTGAATTCTCTGAATCGTGTTTTGGATTGGTATGTGCTTTAATTCGACGAATGTTCGCAAAGACATGTAAAATATAAGTTAAGCAGCCATCAAGTGTGTTTTTCCCTTTATTTTAATCACTGTTGTTTAACTGGACTCATTTATGTTTTTTATTCCCCACGCCGACCCTTCTTACCCAAAGGATGTAAACCACGTCACTCTTTTATCATTGTTCTTGACATTTATCATGTCATTTTATGTTTGTAGAAATGAAAATTTTAATATTTTTAACTTATTTCTTGTTGTACTACCGTTCTAACATTTGGAACACTAGTGTATCTTGAAATGCCAATACACTGTTTTAATACTTTCAGAACTTATTGTAACTATTACTAATATAATAGCTCAGATATGTCTCTCAGTTATCCGGTAATGCTCTGACGTCACCAACAATAAAATTCGCTCCGTAGCACTGTGAGACGTTAAACAGCATTATTTCATTGTTAGAGAACCTAAATTTCCGTAATTTTAAAATTTAAAAAAATAATTGTCGTTCTAATTTCAAATTTAATAGCTCTAAAATAGTGAAATAAAATTCGCTATGGATTAATATAAAATTTACCTCGCTATGATCAATAGTTCCCTAGAAATGTTACATTTTATTAATCACTAGACGCCTTCGACGACCAGCTAGTTCGCCCGTTTAAATTCGTTTTTATTTTTGTATTTTATTTTAATTATAGCATTACCCGACGCAGTTTCAGCCACGATAACTCAGCAAAGATGAATAAGAAGTTCGATATTTTATTATATTTGACGGATAAGAAAATATTTAAAGACGTAAATTTTAAAATGCGAGCGATACAAATCTGTATGATGCATCGCAGCTAATGAAACTTACAAACTCAGTTTCAAATAATTTTCACTCAATTCATCTATCACTCATAGGTAGAATGATTAACGTTGAAAATGGTAGCGAAAACAGAACATGCTGGAGGCCCGTGTGAAACATTGGGTACAAAATGTGAGGCGGCAAAAAATTCATAGACATCTAAATGACCCGGGTGTATAGGAAATTGACAATATAATTTAAAAATTAGTTTTCCTGAACATTATTGACTTTTTGTAATTCCTAGTTTCAGGCTGCAATTTCTAGTTTCTAATATCAAATCTGATGAGTTATCACTTCAGGAAATTCAAGTTTGGAGTCAGCACTATACTCTTCCCACGTAGCACATAATATTGTCTAATATCGTAAAATTCGAAAAAGTAATATTGTACAATATTTTCCCCAATATTGAAACAGTGTGAAACGTAAGACTTTTTCAATCTTGCACTATACTGAATAATATTATATAAAATTGCATAATATATCAATATACTGAATATTTTAAAAATACATTTTAGAACCATGGAAAAATTATTAATCACTTAATTCCTAAGAGCTGAGCTTCTGAGTAACACTTCGTTATTTTTTGAACACCTCTACTTACAGCGAGCTTGGAAGCCGGGACCTTCAGCTTACCAAGCCGGCACCTTACCACTGGACCAATGAGACTTGCACCAGAAAGCGTAAATGGTATCAATAAAACGTAGTTACAGAGATCGGATCTCTACGAAAATTACCAAAAATGCAATATGCAAAAATGTGAAAGCGTTTTCGTGCCTCATAATTTTAAAATGCAGGAAAGCATGAGATTAAATGCTTGGAGAAAGGACGAAAATCTTTTTAGTGTACCTCACACACAATAAAAACAAACAAACCTGAAATCAAATATCTGTTGCCACTCTTTATAAAATTATTACTTTGAAGCAGGTGCGATAAAATATTTTAGAAATGCAATGAATACTAAAGTGAAAATTGTGCTTGGAGTTAATTTCCCAAGAAAACAATTTATACTATCACAACCGTAACAATTGCAAAAGCACGTGAATAAAAGATTTGCTGAAATAATGAGATGGTTTGAATTTTATTTACAACAATAAAAAAATAGTTACAATTCATGTTTTAAAACATTTTAAACATTAATTAAAATTGAACAAAATGTTGCATAGAAATGAGATCGGTGTCATTGAAAAGTTAATTTTTTTATCTTTAGGATGAAATAAAAATGATTTTTTTGGCGATAATAGGATCCGAAGTTATTCCTGAAAAACGTTAAGATTTAAAGTAATTTTTATATAATTTAAATTCTAATTAAAATTTCGAAAAATCCCTTCTTAATGAGTACCTATTCCCCAAGAAGGAACCGCCTGCTAAATTTCAAGTTTCTTGTCCCAGTGGTTTGGGAGATTTCGTGATGAGTGAGTCATGGTATTTACCTTTTATATATAAAGATATATTTCAAATTAATTCCCGTTTTTTAATAGAAAGTAGTAAATCAGTTCAGAGGTATATCATGCGCGTGATATAGTTTGGGCGCCACGATGTATCTGATTATTTATTGCAATCGTGATGATATAATTTGATAATAATTTTGGCAACGTTAAAATTTACACAAATACATCTTAAGTACAAGTAAAATTGTTAAGCAACGAAAAATACTTCACACGGGATGTTGTTTACCAAGAAGTGTTTTGAATAAAGAAATATGTAAATAAAAAATATCTCCTGTCATAAAACATATGTTTCTTTTATTTGTTTTCAATCAATGTTAAATATTTCTCTCTCTTACATATCTATTTAAACACGTCAAATTTGACAGGAAATCTCTCGAATGAAGAGGTAATTTGCATCCGCCATAACATGACGGGTGATATTCTAGTAAGTTAATTATTACCTTAATTATATTCGTTACTATGCCAGCAGTGCCTTCTGGTCAAATATTCGAAAACAAAAATTGCTTTTAGGGGGATATATATATATATATCTGTTTGTCTGTTACAAGAACTCCTAAACGGCGAAGGGTAGCGCCATAGAATTTGCACAGGGTACATTTCAAGGTTAAATGTCATATTTTCAACTTTCAGATTTAATTAGTTTTTAAGATATATAATTAAACAAGGAAAATTAGTCTATTTTTAAACGGTTTTTTTTGCTAATCCCTTCTGTAATATTTATGACACAAAAATTATTTCTACACCATCTGTAAGAGCAAGAATTATCTTTTTTATACGAATTTAATTTCTGTACCATGTTTTTTTCCTAAATTTAAAAAATGCATTTTTAGCGAAATTCGTTACAATGCGTTCTATTGTTAAAAAATTAAATGCATCCTATTTATTGCTTCATCAAATCCTTCATTCACGCTTTTCATTAACAGAGACAAAAACACTCGTGCTGCGTGATTAAGAAAATGCTGCTTTATGTCGACATTAACTACAAGTCAATGTTCTTACTTTCGCTTTTATTTTGAAGCTTGTACAACTTTTACTATGCACGTTCAATAATCCAATGACTTTAGTTTGATTACAATGCGATGTTTCGTCTTTAATTTTAATAAATTTTAAATGCTCCCGAATTAATTGGTAAGGTCATTGAATATTTTTGAGTCCCGAGCGGCGGAAACCACTGCGGTGAAAAATTGTTTTATTTAGTTTATAGTAAAGATCTCACAGGTTAACTCTCTCTTAGACTTCTATCTCTTAAACTTCTAAAATTACTTATTTTATAAATGCCTAAAAGAAGGAGAAAGATATTTAATGTTGCAAGTCTCGGCACAATGCGTTGAAGACTGTCATGGTACAAGCAAACTGAGAAAAAAGAAGAAAAAACGTGAATCGCATGTAATTTAAAGAGCTGAGAGGCGGAAAACGAGACTGATGAGGAAATCAAAAAACTGCTTTATTTAGCTTCTATATTAGCTAATATATTTCAGTATGTCTGCAAAGGAAATTCAGTGACGCTAATTACTCCCTCTATTCGATGTTCATTTAACTTCACAAATTTTTAAATGATCCTAAGTGAGTGTGTTTTATCATCAGTCACACAAACACTGAAACGAAGAGAATTCTACTTCGGATAATGACAATAAAAACCAAGGTAAGAAAGAAGTAGCAATCAACGATGGGGAAGGAAAAATGAGTAACAAGGATTCGTGGCAAGGTGGCTGAAACTAGGGAGAGAAAAAAATGAGACGATTTCTGCTTCTGGCCGAGTATATCAGACAACACGGGAAAATAAAAAAAAAAAGTCATTGCTCCTGAAAAAATGTTTAATTAAGATTAAAGTGTCATAAATACTTAGACTTGAAAATATTTTTATCCCTAGCAACGCCGGGTATATTAGCTAGTATATTATAAATTTAAAGATGAAACAAATGTAAAGAAAAAATTATACTTATTAGGCCACTAATAGAAATGTGTTTTAAAAAAAGAATGTATCAAGTTAATTTTATAAATACGTTTGAAATGGCGCTTTGTTTGGAGATGTCTAAGTCCACAATTAATATTTATTTTAACTCATTTTATAGTGTCTCTATTTGAAAAATGCAATTAAAATGAACAAAGTTTAAGACCACATCTTCCAAGTCATTTGAATTCTTCTCGTATAGATATTTGCTATATAAGGAATCTCTGTTTGTTGTGTAATATTGTCAATGCCTTTAAAAATACGGAATTATATTGAATTTTTAAGGGTAGTTAAACGGCAGGAAATCATCTCTTTTACAAACTTTTGATAAACGACTGTTTTGCCAAGAAAGTACAGAAAAAAACATTTTAATGCTGAGGTTACTCAAAATTAACTATCGATTTACAAGTAGTCTATTGTGAAACAGATTATATCTGGTAGTTTTCGGATAGCAAATGAAATTCATTTTAGTGCAGTTTTTAAATTGAGACCGAAATTCATAGCATGGTAGGTGTTTCCTAATTCTATAAATATACATCTAATTTAAAATTTTACTAAATATTTCTAAACGGGTTTATTACGAAAACAAAATTGATCCTATTTCCAATACAGCTTTATATTTGCACTCAGTTCGAGTGATAATATATACGTGATTAATCAAAATTTGCACATTGCCTTTATAAATCATTTCACAATTAACTTATTTCTGCATTGGTTAATTTTTATGCTACGAGCACAACTTCAATCTTATTTCGAAAACAAAATTATTTCTATACGTGATAACATGTGAGGGGACAAAATTTGCATATCATCCTAATGCAACAATGCCTAGTAAATAAAATCCTAATAAACAACAATAACAATAAAAGATGAAACAAAATTTATACATTATTATAACTTATTTACTACAAGAAAACTTTGTAGCTTCAACCTAATGTATTTAAAAAATACATCAGCGTTAACAGCATGCCAAAGAAATCTCTTTAAAAAGTGAGAAAAAACTTCATATTGGGTATATTTATCACCTAACAACAAAACTGTCCTAATTTATTCAAACTGTCACTCCACAACTACTTCTCACGAAAACACATTTCGTT